>JAGWEN010000932.1:0-47757 GCA_018703685.1 Orius laevigatus | reverse complement strand
CCTTTTCAACACATTTCTTGCCTCAACACGTCCCATGCAACTCAAATCCAACTTATTGATCACACTCAACGGATGAAGATTCGACAACGTCGGCGTCATTGCATCAATAAACCTTTGCAATGATTCCAAAACTAGAGGGCTGACCATAATATCGACATCGCCTTTCATCTTAACAACAACCGTCGTTCTCGTTCCCATATCATTTCTAGAAGATAAAAGCTCTTCTTGTGTCAAAGTTTCAGCTTCAGAATCATTTTTGGAACTCTCAGGAGGTAAAATGTCCCACGAATAAGGATGAGTTGGCGTCTTCCCAAGGCTTGGAGGAGGCGAAAAATTGTCGCGGTTTCTATTAATCATTTTCAAAGACGTAAACCCTTCGGTTAGCTGTTCAAAACGTGGCGTAAAACGACTCCCTACGAAAAAAATCAAAAACCAAACCAATTTTTGTTTTGTTGAGCTTACCAACATAAACTAATCGCCCATCTTCAGTTTTTTGAAATAAAGGAACTGTGAAAGCATCAGAACCAGAAGGGAATGCACATTGAGCCCAATTTATGCATGTAACCTAAAAAAATGTGAAATCCAAAAGTCACTACATTCATATACCTGTGATAAATGATTGACATAACTGGACATCAACAATGGAGAATCGACAATCGGTTTATTGACTTGCATATGGAGGTTGACCATCGTCAAATCTTCTTGGGAGGAAACAGCAGAAATGAAAGACGTACTCGAAATAGAGTGAGTGTCCGAAGAATCCAAAAGAACTACCCCTTCCTAAAAAATTAATAATATATCCTATTATTTGCCATACTTGATGTTCTGAATTCAGCGAACGAGGACTGATGCCGCCATGGCGAAAAATGGGCGTCACCAAACTATGCTTATGGTTCTCATCGATTCCATTTCTCATAAAATCCTTTATTAAATTTTGGGGAATAAATAAAAATTACGTCAGTTCTATGCTGTGGTGTGTGGATTTCATGGTCGCTTCTGTGTGAGCATAATCTTGAAACTTGGGCTCCGATCGAAGCTGGCATATTACCCACAATGCTGATATCACTTCCATACGGTTTTCTACAAAAAAAGGTCAAATTTTGTTATTTTTTATTTGGTTAAAAACCTTGAAAGAGTGACAGAATGACGAAGGGATGAAGATCTGCTCGCTCCTGGTATCAAACCTTGACTTATATCTTCTTCCGCTGAAAAAAAGGCTTCCGACTGATTTTCGCTGCACATTGATATCGTCCGCTGAACTAACTGTTCTTGAAGCGAATGCTCAGATTCGGATGGATCGATTTTACACTAAAAAAATTTTATATTTTGATAATTAATTCAACTAACTTGTGCCAAAGCGCTGTTGACCAAAGCATTATACTGCTGGGCTGTCGAGTTGAAATAGTCGACTGCAAGTTTCGAGTCCGATATGCTTGATTTGGGCTGAATCTCGGTCTCCGGTACGCTCAAAATACTTCTGGTCTTATCACTAGAATGAAGCCTTGAATCCGAATCTAATTTAGGAGGCAAAAGACTTGTCGGACTTGAATCGACAAGTCTTGCATAGGGAACATCTCGTCCATGACCATTCGTCGAACTCCTACCCAACAAAAGCCATTAATGACAACATAAACTCGACATTTTTCGCATCTATCATGCATAAAAAAGCAATAGTTTAAGATTTTGCTCCCTACTTTTTATAAAAAGCCTAACTACAACCTTTTTTTACGGTGCATATCATTTTTTGAAGTAATTTTTCATACCTAACAATTTGGGTATGCTTCTGTTTAGAGCTACAATAAATATTATTATTTTAAATATTTATGTAAAATGGCTTAAAACGAGTGGCCGCCAATTTCTGGTATTGAAATTCCCAGATTTGACGTTCCTCAAAAGGGGGAAGGGATGGAAGGTAGAGGGGAGAGAATTGTCAAGGAGGAGGTAATCGAAGAAAGGGGAGGGGAGGGATATAGGGGAGGGATATATGGGAGGTGATAGGGGGAGGGATATGGGGAGGGATATGGGGGAGGGATATAGGGGAGGGATATATGGGGGGATATAGGGGAGGGATATAGGGAGGGGGTTATAGGGGGTGATATAGAGGGTGATATAGGGGAGGGGTGGTATAGGGGAATGGTGGTATAGGGGAGGGGGATATAGGGGAGAGGGTATGTAGGGGAGGGGGATATAGGGGAGGGGGTATATAGGGGAGGGGATAGGGAAGGTGGTATAGGGAAGGGGATATAGGGGAGGGGTGATATAGGGGAGGGGGATATAGGGGAGGTGGTATATAGGGAAGGGGATATAGGGGAGGGTGGTAATAGGGGAGGGGGATATAGGGGAGGGGATATAGGGGAGGGGATATAGGGGAGGGGTGATATAGGGGAGGGGGATATAGGGGAGGGATTTAAGGGGGCAATTGTTGAGGGAGGGGGAATTAGAGCAGGGGGGGTAATCCTTGAGTAGTAGAAGAGGAAGATTGTATTAGAGGGGGAGGGGGTAATCAAAGAGAGAGTAGGAGGTACGGTGGTGATTCAAGACCATAATAAAATCATAGAACTATAACCATAAGGGAATGTTTTAGGAAGTTTTCCTCAACAGCAGCACCATACATGGTGCAGGCTTTCCTAATTGGCGGCCACCCTTTAAATATGAATTTAATGTAGTTGAAAAAGGCTTTGCCCCCAGTGATTTTATGGAATGGAGACCCTGAAATTTAAAATAATAAATAGAATACCTGTTAGGGGTTGTTGATGTATAAGAAAATCTACGTGGCTGACTAGATTTAATACTTGCTACTGGACTAGGGGTGTCTAATTTTCGTCTATCTCTGTGGTGATCAGTGACGGACCTTGAGCGTTCGACTTTGATTTCGTTCTGCGGACTTTCAGACATTTCTCCGCAGTTGACCTAAAGAGAAGATCTTTAATAGAACGTTTTTAATGTTTAGTTTACCTTAAAATTTGGTTTCGGTATTGTATCGGTCCATACAGAATCATAAATGTTGACGTCGTTTGAATTGTAAGGTGGGGTGTGGAATACAAGTTGCGATTCGTGGAGTATACTTTGGCCAAAGCCTGGATCTTTGCCTGTTTCGTTGATTCTGAAAGCAGCAACGTTAATGCCATCGGAAGTGTCTTGACGGCTCGGTCTGAAGAATCGTGCGCCGTTGGCATTGCTTCCGAAAAAACTGCAGCCACCGATGCATCCACATTTGCCGACTTTTTCTCCAGGCCAGAGCAACCAAAGCCTTCTCGATCTTTCATCATGAGTTTTCAAAAACCTATGTTGGACTAGATGTAAATTGTGATCGGTATTCGATAAAGAAACGGCTGCTTCAAGCATAAGCGGTCCTAAAGAAATCGATCCGACTTCAAGCCAAACTTCAGGCTCATTTGACTTATGCGATCTCCCACTTCCAGTCGTGTTTGTCGCAGAAAGCTGATTAGTAATAATCATCTGCCTCACTTTCACCGATGGGATGACGCCCGTAAGACCAGACTTGACTTGATTCCCGTGCAAATTGCATGTCGAAAAACGTATAGGAGCAGCCTAAATTAAAAATTTAATTTTTCCACGTTTTACAAGTTAGATTGTTACCCAAAGATGAATGGCAGTTCCAGATTCGACGATGTACAGATCTAAAGCGTCCACGGCAACTCGGACCAGGCGGTACTTGATTTGATCGGGTGGAGGGCATCTGTAAGTTCCTGAAGGTTCGCTTTCTGAACATTGAACTGGTATCAAACCATGGTGACATGGAGGAGGAGCTCTCGGTGGAACCAAACGGTTTTCATCATCCATCGTCAGTATAAAAAGCGCTTCCAATGACGATATCAAATTATAAATCTAAAAGAAAAACATTAAGTACTGATTTGTGGGAAGATAGAAGTCGAAAGAGATAATCAAATCTTTGAAAGTTTTTCGACTAGAAAATACACTTTTCAGCCAGATTTTGACTCTTTTTAGCCTAGTTTTGAGCCTTGCTTCACAAAAAAAGACCCTTTGTAGGCTGTAGCCAGGTTTTAAACCTTCTTGACAAGAGAAGACACTTTTCTGACAGTTTTTCACCCTTTTTGACAAGAGAAGTGATTTTTCACAAGTTTTTGACAAGAAAAGTGACTTTTTGGAATGATTTTGACAAGAAAAGTCACTTTACGGAATGTTTTTTGACCAGAAAAGTCACTTTTCGGAATGATTTTGACTAGAAAAGTGACTTTACGGAATGTTTTTTGACAAAAAAAAAAGTCACTTTTCAGAATGTTTTTGACAAGAAAAATCACTTTTCAGAATGTTTTTTGACAAGAAAAGTCACTTTTCGGAATGTTTTTGACAAGAAAAGTGACTTTTCGGAATGTTTTTGACAAGAAAAGTCACTTTTCGGAATGTTTTTGACAAGAAAAGTCACTTTTCGGAATGTTTTTGACAAGAAAAGTCACTTTTCGGAATGTTTTTGACAAGAAAAGTCACTTTTCGGAATGTTTTTGACAAGAAAAGTCACTTTTCAGGATGACTGAAAGCTTTTCGGAATGTTTTTGACAAAAAAGTCACTTTTCGGAATGTTTTTGACAGAAAAGTCACTTTTCAGAATGTTTTTACAAGAAAAGTCACTTTTCGGAATGTTTTTGACAAGAAAAGTCACTTTTCGGAATGTTTTTGACAAGAAAAGTCACTTTTCGGAATGTTTTTGACAAGAAAAGTCACTTTTCGGAATGTTTTTGACAAGAAAAGTCACTTTTCGGAATGTTTTTGACAAGAAAAATCACTTTACAAAAGGTTTTTGACAAGAAAAGACCCATTTCAGAATGTTTTTGACAAGAAAAATCACTTTTCAAAAGGTTTTTGACAAGAAAAGACCCATTTCAGACAGTTTTTGACCCTTCTGGACAAGAAAAGATCCTTTTTGGTATTGTTTTGAACCTTGTTAGATAAGAAAAGACCCATTTCAGCCAGATTTTGACCCTTTTTAGACAAGAAAAGAACCTTTTCAGATAGTTTCTATCTTTTTTTGGCAAGAAAAAATCCTTTTCAGCCAGATTTTAAACCTTTTTCACAAGAAAAGGCCCTTTTAGCCAAATTCTCGACTATTTGCAGATAAAAATTGAAGAAAACTGAACTTCATCATTCATTCCTAGCACCCCATTCTCTGCATTTTCCAATCTAAAAAATCCAAATTTACCTGAGGCGTAGTCATCTTCCCACTCAGTTTTCCAAGTTGCAATTCAAGAAGCCATGCATACTCCAACGTCTCTTGATCTAAACTTCGACCTTCATCGCTAAACATTGCTTGTCCCCGAAGCTACAAAGAGAAATAATATTTATCACAAAATATTAACAAACCTGAAATCCAGAAAGCATAAGATGTCCTTGATTAAGATGTTTTTCTTTTGATGTTCTGCTCGGGAGTTTGTCACTGCTTAGAAGAATCGCAGGAGAAAGCAATAATTGAAGCTGAGTCTCTTTATAGCCTTTTTTCATCTCAAATCCGAACCTTTCAAGTAAAATGATTGGACATGGAGGGTCTTTCTCTGAGCAATTCTTTAAAAAAAGGTTTAAAATCTGAAGGTTTAGTTTGAAGCTTACTTTGACTAAATGAGCTTGAATGTCATGCATGGTGATAGAAACATTGACTTCTAAAGGGCGATAGACTCGAGGGTCGAAATCATCTTTGTTGGAATCATCAATAGTAGAAGTCGGCGTTTCAGGCACTACGGGAGGCTTTGGTGTCAGATGGAATTCCGGCGCTTCATTCATATCGGTGAAAACTTGATCGTCCCCAAAAATGTTCTCTTTTAAATTAACGAATCCTTTAATCCACGACCCATAAATAAGCAACATCGATGGACCGATTTCAAGTTCAAGAGTGACTTTATCCGGGGGTAAAGTTGTCGGGTCAAACCGTGGACCGTCCTGTCGCCAATTGTGAATGATAGGCCGCTGTCTTGTATGTGGTATCCTCATCGGAGAAAGCAGAATTTCTTCTTTTTCGGGTGTCGTTATATCCGCTTGTGGTGGAGGACCATACAACGGCATCATATGATAAATGTAATTTATGGACAACGCCACTATCGGAACTGACCAACAATCCAACCATCCATCCCTACAATACATTAAATTTTTTTAATTTAAAACAGGACATACTTTCGTTTGCAAATATTTCGCCATTTTTTGTTCAAATCGGTCGTCCTGGGCGGCATAATATTCCCATCTCGGCCGAGAAGCTTGGCCGTCTGGTCTAAAGAAAGTAGCGTACATCTTGAAGTATAAACTTCTGGTAAATAAAGGGCTAAATCCATACTTTCACCCTAAAATAAAACATTTAGGAAGATGTTATTTTATTAAAAAAGAATTACCTGAATCCAAAATTTTAATGGAAGATTAGGAGGTAGGAAGTCAGTAAATGGTAAATCAAATGAAAAGTCAAAAAGATCGCCACAAAATGCGATAAACACTAAAAAAAAAAAATTATTTTTGATTATTTTTTTATTGTTTATTACTGTTTTCATGACTCTGGGATGAGCAGTCGATCCAATTATATTCGTTGCAGGGCATGATGAACTCGAATTCTTTCATCAAAAGCGTAAATTTCCACGTGTAGGGTATAAAATGAAGTAAATCAGGCCTTGCTTTGGATGCCCAGTCGTTGATCATCGCTTGAAAAAACTCCTTGTGTGCATAAATGAACCAGACGGAAGCCTTGCATCCGGTCAAATTCAACGACCAGTCTTGATGTTCGTTCCATTTGATCGGAAAATGCGCTTTCACTGTGAATTCTAACGTTTCGCTTTCCACCAAACTTCGATACTTCAAAGAAAAAGCAATGGGAATGGTAAATAGGGGTGATAATTGCAGAAAATTAAAGAAATTACTTGTAAACTTGTGGTCGCTTCTAAATGAAGGAGTTGACCGGTGACTTTTGTCGTGTATCCATCATTTCCGACAACCCAGGGCATCGTCACTTCAAGATACGACCCTGGCTCGATATTTATATGGACAGCATTAGTTTCTTTGTTTTTTGAAAATAAAATATCAATAGTAGCATCATACAAAGTGCTGAGTCTTATATCAAAAGACTGCATTTGTCGTTTCTCTCCAGGTACGGGTGCTTTGGTTACCTAAACAACAAAATTAATTTCAAATCAAAAGGGAAATTTTGTTTTTATACTTTCAACGGTTGGTAATCTTGAGGGAAGAAAAATTTGAAAAGATGTTCTCGTTGTTTGTCCGCCCATGGGCCGTAGCTGAAATCTGTGCCTTTGCCACACTAAAATTATGTTTTAGAATATTGATTTAGATTTTTAAAAATGTCTACTTTGACGTCCATCCCCCACATAGGAGGCTGAGATTCAACGATGTCACCGTTTGCTAGTTCTAACATTAAAGGTTCAGGAGGTACAAGGCCTGGTTCATCCATGTAAAAATAGAGGTCGACGTTATTTGATGATAAAACGACAAAACCTTCCCCCATGTAGCGAGGCGGGTCATCGACCAATCCAGTAAACTTAGGACTTGGAGCTAACATCACCTAACAAACAAAATTTAATTTTCAAATTTACCTTGAAATTTTCAGCCTTGCATTTGGCGAAATGCATAAAATAGTCGAGTCTGGAAGCTGCTGGTTTGGTCGAGTATACTACATGGGCTTCTTCAACTTGAATTGAAAGAGTTGTCTGAACTAATCTATTGCCGAAAACGACCCGACCCTAAAATCGAGACAATTATTTTAGAATAATCTCTTTTTTCAATATATTACGGAAGACAAATCAAATTTGATGACAGGGATGAGATCTCGCCAGCTTTTTCCAAGAGAGCGAGGCGCAGATTGTTGATTCTGGGCGTTTTCTTCATCTTGCGTTTTCGCTGAAAAAATTGACGTGAAAAAACTAAGAATATAATGATTTACCATCGGTTTTCATTTCTTGAGGTATAATTTGTGGATCTAAACCAAATGCGGTTTCTAAATCTCTGTAAACCGATGAGCGGTTGTAAACATGGAGTTCGAAGCCATTCAACATCACCGAAAGCCTTGTATCTGAATGCGATAAATCTGAAAAATTTAAAATTGGAAGTTGGTGCACATCAGTGACTACAATCAGTGGTACCAACCTTCAGAAACATCTTTAGGAACATAAGACCTCCACCAACGAAATATCGTCCATCCATCTTGAACACGCACACTATAATCATGAGTAATATACACGATATCCCGAAACATAATCTTCCCGGAAAGACAGCACATCGTAAAAGATCCTTAAAATAAAAAAAAATCAATCAAAACAACAAAATGCAAAGGATGTGGAAACTTACCGACTTTAAAATAGCCCTCAGTAACATACAGTTTGTTTAAAACTTTGGTCAAAATATACCCTAGAACTCTGGAATTGTAATAAGTGATGTAGACGACCCAGACGACCATCGTGAAGAGTGAGCAGAGCAAAAGTGCAAAATTGCTGTCCATTTTGATATTGTCCAATTTGAGAGTCGTCGAATAATTCCATGGCGACGCCTCTGGAATGGTCGTCTCGACCATAGCATCCATGATTCCTCGTTTTTAATAAAATCGTCCAATCGACAATCAAGTGATCATTCTGAAAACATGAATCATCAAACACTTGAGATAACACGAAAAGTATCAATCGTAATAGCCATTCAATGAGTTCATTAAACTTAAATAAACATTTTTATTGACAAAAAAGTAATAGAGAATGCTATAAAGTGAAGAAAACGATAAAAAGAGGTTTAAAAATACCTTTAAAATATCGAAAAGGGTCGGGTAATATTTGAATAATAAAAATAAAAGAAGATAAACTTATCATATCTTTCATCCTTCAACGTAGTATCAAACCTGTCCGATCATCTGCTTCGTTTCCCGCCTGAATTCGAATAGAGCACGCGGTGAAGGGTTGCCAACCGTCCGAGGACAGTCCCGATTTCATGTCAAAACTCGAATGTCCCGCGTCCTGGCATGTCCCGGTTTTTCGAAAGAATCGTTTTTCAATATAAAAGCAATAAAATAGCTTCAAATCCTTTTAGTCCAGTCTGCAGAGCAGTTTGAAGTCCTCCAAAAGATGATGTCCATTTACCCAATAATAAGTTCTAAATTCAATTTTTCGTCATCCCCACACCACCAATGCTTCTTCCGCCATCTTAAAAAACGGTCCCAAATCGACACGTTTTTGAGTTTTTGTCCTCTAGCTCCAAAACTATGGGTTTTAAGGAATTAACTATTGAGTACAAAAAGAAAGTTTTTAACATTCTGCGTTTAACGAGTTTTCCGGCGTCAAGATCGGTCCAGCCGTTTAGAAGATATCGATGGTCAAAAATTTGTATTTTTTGTGCAGTTGTGGGAGAACAGCTCGTCCGATCGAGTTCGTACTTTTTGTACTTTTTAACTATTTGAGACTATCGCGAACTATTTAGAAATCAGCTTAACACGCCATGTGATGGTTTTTCTGTCCTGCTACTGATTATCGATGGGTATTTTGGTATTAACTAAGATTATTCGCATAGGGTGTACATCCGTTGGGGTCGATAAATGCGATTTGCTTCTGAAAAGACGGTAGAGATCTCGCCCTCGTCAAGGCCCAAGGGTGGCCCCTCTATCCGTCGATTCGTCAACTCGTTTGCAGGCGGCCCTCGGCTTCAGAACAAAGCTGGCGCCCGAGGAGTGAACAGACCCAAGGCGCGCCAATAGCGACCAAATATGTTTGCCATGTCAGGAATATGCACCACATAGCAGGAGCCCTGGCTGTCGTCATACTGGCAGGAAAAGTAAGCACCATTTATTTTCACATTTTTCCTCCATCCAGCACTCCTTAAATCATAGCTCATACTTTATATTGTAATTTACAAACAAAAAAATTTATTTTGCTCCTTCGTATTGTAAAAAAAAATGAAAATATATTTTACAACATCAATATAATTAATCATTTAAAATACACAGTCTTCTGCCAACTTGAATTTATTTTACAAATACATATTATTATTTATTCCTATCACATAAGTACGTTTTTTTAAAATCAAAGACGGACTTATTTTAGAATCTTCACTATGAAACGATGAAGGGCTAACTTGATTTCCATTCTGTCGTTTTGCGAAATAAAATTATGCAGAATTGAAGCATAAAATCCAATTGCTGCTTCGTGTTCAAAGGTCACAAATGTCACTCACATTATATTAGGGACGGTAGTGGGTGTTTTGCATTCAAGGTATTGAAGCCGACCCCGATGTAATACGAGAAAATTGCCCTGGAAAATTGCTTTTGACCAAAAAAATTGTTTCTAGATGTAAATTAATTGTTAAACATGTAAAACCACATTGAATGAATCAAGAAATGAAAACTTTTGGGCCCCAAGAGGCTTGGAAAGGGTCCCCTTTATTTATTTTTTATTAACTGAGGGAGAGAGAATGAAAAAATCTACCTAAAATGTTGGGTCTAATTGTAAGTAAAAATCCTAGAGAGAGTTAGATAGAAGATGGTGGTAGTGGATTTGCCTTTTTTGGCTCCTAAATTGTGAATTCTGAAGGCAGATTGATAATTATAGGTGAGCAGGAAACGTCTTTGAAATCCCTTTTAGCTCAGAAATTTAGAGATGAAGAAAAGTAATAAAAATAAAACTTTAGAGAATTTAAATCTTCATTTATTATTCCATTAATGATAAATGATAAAATCGCTTGAATAGTCGACGACTTTCGAATCGTCGGATGAAAATGCATTTTGTCTTCGTCGGATAACGAGGACAAAAGAGATTCGAAGCCTCTCCGGTGTCAATTAAATGAGGATTTTATTCTAAAAAATGGAAATGAAATGGAACTAAGTCTCTAAGCTCCTTTTCCTCCATTTTAATCCAGTCGGCTAATCCTCGCAATTATTCTGAACGTGATATCAAAGACTTCTCGCTTAAAATACTCAAAGAAACTCAAAATTCTATCACTCTTTTAAGTTTATAAGCCTTTACCTACAGTTTTTATGGTGATTAGCAAGAATCTGAGGGGGGATTTTTCTAGTTTCTATGCCAAATTATTCATTTAATAACTCCTATTAAATAGAAACCGGTCGTATCAGGAGCAACCCCATAAGTCGAACTATTCCAATTCCAAAATTTTGGCTTCTATAGGTAGACTTCCCCACAAACACCAATACTCCCCCAATCTCCCATCACCCTCTGCATTCCTGGCACCCTAAAGCATCCACCACCTCCCACCTCTCTCCCACCTTCCCCCATAGCTACAACCCCAACATCTCACAATTTTTTTTTAATCACATCCAGTTGCGAGAACTCGATAGCTTGCGACCATCTCTCAATTTTTTGACCCTAAATTGACTTAGCAGGTCCAAAAAGAATTTGTTGACCTACTTTTTGCCCCCTATGGCTTTATTTTTAGGTCAATCCAGTATCCAGTCTCATTCAAAAATAGACGATAAAATCAATATTATATATTTAGATTTAGTTTATGTATTCTTCTAAGTGACTCATTTAATGTCATGGAGCTTAGTCCATCGATATTATCAGAATATCGTTTTGAATGTGATAATCTAATCGGAGCTTATATCCCTGCCCTGAATAATCTTATCGGTCCATTATTGTCCTCCCTTGTTAATAGACTTGTTCATGAGAATGTTTTTAGAAATCAGAACAGCTAAATTTGTAGTCCCTCGGAAAGTTAAAATATCGTTAATGAACCTATCCGCGGGGAAAAAAGGGGGAGCTGTTGTATTACTTTTTTAAATTGCTTTTAACCCTTTGGCTTCTTTGGGGAATTAACAGTCCCTCGTCAGTATCTCGCTTTACCCATCCGGAGCGTAATTTATTAACGCTTTACTTAATTTATTAATCAGTTTTTATTGGGTTATAAATATTTTACGAAATCAAACAAGAAAAATGTTTTCGAAGTGGGAGGGAGAAGGTTTTATTGGGAATTTTGAGAAAGTTTTCGTCGGAGGTGGCTCCAGACAAGTATTTTCAACCTCGAAAGCTAACGGGTAGACCTTCGCAAACCAACCAAAGCCTGATTTAATTTGTCCTAATTTAACTTCGTCCAATTTAATTTAAATTTTCATTAGCCCAAAGTCTAAAACCTTCCGAAACGGTAAACACACGAATGTGCTCCCTTCGATATTAATTTCTACAATTTAATTTCCACCTAAAATCTCATTTCCGTCAAAGTTTCCTCCTAGATACTCATAGGAACTTGGATAATTAAATTAAAGAGAGTGAGAGAGCCTGAAGTTCGAAGGGGGGAGATCTTCTCACGTGATAAACGACGTATCCGCTTCCACGTGTTAAAATTTAACTTAATTTAAGGCGTGAACAGATTTTAAATTCCTTTAGGGCGAAAACATAACTAAACTGAGCTTCCAGGTTCCCATAAACATGAAAACGTTTCAAAAAGTTTTAAGTCCCCTGAAATATCGCTTTCCGCCCCGTTAAAACCACACGTCCTTGTCTAGATAGGTACTTTTACAAGCAAACTTTCAAATATAAAATTTCCTTTTAGTCCAAAAACTTTATTTAAAAAATCCCGGAGGAAGTAGTTTTGGTTTTTAGGGAATTTTTTTCCTAATTTTTTCTTGGCATTTATACCGGGCTTCTGAAGCCAAAATCTTGGCGTCATTAAACCCACAAACCCCTTCTCCTTCCTTCTATAACTACCACCCTTCACAGCTTCCCCCACCCCTAAATATAGACGAACCCCCTCCCTACCAAACTGCCACCCTCCTCCAGGCTCCATGTAGGCTAATTATTTATATTTTATTCCCCAATAACTGCAACTACCGTCATCGCCTCTCATGCTCCACATTTAGATTCCTTCAATACCGCCCAATATCGCCTAAAGCTATCCCTCTTGTAACATCCCATCACTACCCCACCCAACATCCATACTTACATCCACAACTATCCACACATCCCCTCCCTCTCCCCTATTATCCTCATCCTCTTTTACACATAAAAATCATCCATTCCCTCCCCTCCAATTAGCTCTTAAGCCATCCCCCTACCCAACCTCCCCACTCTTTCTTCGAACTACCAAAACAACTCTCCGTTATCCCCTCTCTAATTATCCCCTGATTACCCCCCTTCCACTTGTTCACTCCCACGACTACCCCCTGTTACCCCTGTTACTCCTCCCACCTTTCCAACCATTCTCTTTCTCCAAAACTAACATTTTATCTCCTCCTTGACCCGTTTAACACACAAAGTCTATTTTCAGGAAACTTATGAAAGCGCCTTTGGGCTAAAAACCAATAATTATTTCAAATTTTTGTTGAAGTTTTTAACTTAAAATGTTTGCTTCCCTACTAGTAATTTATGTGTTTACTGCACTGTAAAAGATATGAATTCATGAATCATAGGTGAGAGATTAAAATGAGGAGCTTTTAAGAAAATAGGGCAATTTGTGCGGTGTAAGAGATGACATGGTATAAAAGGTTTCTCTAATTGTGCTAATATCCTTTATCTACTCTCAAGTGCCGAAATTTGGGGACGAGGGTCGTGGGGGGAGGCGTGCGAGTGAGTTGTAACGCGTGTCGAGCGAGCGGGGTAGCCGGAGAGCGTCCTTTGTAACCCAGTTCCAGTGGAGTCGGGGTCGATCAATACAAACCATCCCACCTCCGACCTCTCACCCTCTCTTTCTACCTCACCCAACGCCTCGACCCACTCCCCTATGTTTTCCTCTTCAACCCTACGGTTTAACGGTGGGTAGAAGAAAAGGGGAGTCGGGGGGGATGTTGGTTTTCCTTAACCGGAGCCACTCTCATTTTTATGTCTCCGCGATTCTCTTTTTTCCGAGAGAAGAGACGACAAACGTCAAATCCCGGAGTCTTTGTCCTTTCGCAACAAACAACTTTATTGACCCATACGCCTCGTCTAATGAACCCCATACACGCCTAATTTAATGAAAACCTCAATCCTTTTCGCCTATAAATAAAAAATACTTGTCTGGAGCTTCCAGCAAACCAAACTTCCTCAAAAAGGGAACTCTTGGAAAACTGACATCACCCGCCACTGTTATCTCCTTAACTCCATTCACCTCATTACCTCCCTTAACCACCCATTAACTCCATTAAACACCAATTAACTCCAGTAGGGATAGGGTAGCGTGTGACGTAGATGGTAGTCTAAAAGTGAAGTCTGTATTTAGATGGGCTCTCCACAACCATCAAAAATCTCCCTCCCCATTTAGAATGACTTGAAATTTTCAGGGCTTTTTCTTAACATATTAAAGTAGATTTGTTCAAAATATCAAGCAATCGGTTCTCAAGGAGCTGAGAAATCTCCATTCCCTTTTAACTTTCTCAAAGAGAAGTTATTGTATTACCGTCGGATTCGGGTTTTTGGGGAAGGGTCTTCCAGACCCCCTAGGGTCAAACTGACTTTTGATCTTAGCCGGACATGACTTTGTCTGTGGTGCCGGCCGTCCGTCGCCTTTTTTTATCGGAACACTTCACGGCCACAATTTTCATCCGATTTTCACGAAATTTTCACACAATCTTCCTTTCGTGGTTATCTTGAAAGTGACGGGAGCGATTTTTGAAATTCGACAAAATGGCGGAGATATGTCTGTCTAAAGTTTGCAAAAATGTGCTACGGGCTTTCTACCGGTCCGATCTTCACCAAATTTTAACCAAATAATCTTCACGTGATCCCGATTAAATTTCATTAACTAATTAGGTAATTAATTATGTAATTAGGTAATTATGACTAATTAACTTAATTTTCTCATTTTCATAAAATTATCGAAAATTCAAGTTATGATTGTAAAATTTTTTTTTTCAAAAATTAATTAATCAATTAATTAGGTAATTATATTGAGTTTGAGTGAAATTAGTCCCATTTTCATAAAATTATCACCAAATTCAAGTAATGATTGAAAAAAAAATTTTTTTTCAAAAATTAATTATTTAATTAATTAACTAATTAGTTAATTATATTGAGTTTGAGTGAAATTAGTCCCATTTTCATAAAATTATCACCAAATTCAAGTTATGATTGAAAAAAAAATTTTTTTTTCAAAAATTAATTAATTAATTATTTAACTAATTAGGTAATTATGATGTGTTTGAGTGAAATTAGTCCCATTTTAATAAAATTATCACCAAATTCAAGTTATGACTGTAAATTTTTTTTGTCAAAAATTAATTAATTAACTAATTAGGTAATTATGATGTGTTTGAGCGGAATTAGTACTATTTTCATAAAATTATCACCAAATTCAAGTTATGATTGAAAAAATTTTATTCCAAAAATTAATTATATAATTAACTAATTAGGTAATTATAATGTGTATGAGTGAAATTAGTCCCATTTTTAGAAAATTATCACCAAATTCATGTTATGATTGAAAAAAAATTTTTTTTCCAAAAATTAATTAATTAACTAATTAGGTAATTATAATGTGTTTGAGTGAAATTAGTCCCATTTTTAGAGAATTATCACCAAATTCATGTTATGATTGAAAAAATCTTTTTCCAAAAATTAATTAATTAACTAATTATTTAATTATAATGTGTTTGAGTGAAATTAGTCCCATTTTTAGAGAATTATCACCAAATTTAAGTTATGTTAGAAAAAAAAGGATTCATTTCCCCCGAAATTTATGGATCCCCCGAAATCTGTAGACATTTGAGAAAGTTCGTGTCTCTGGGCAAGCTCCAGGACCAATACTTTGAGTGGCGAGTCCGTCTTTGAATATCGCCCAGTGTTTTCTTAGAGATAATGAAGACATTAATGCTCGACAGCTTCTGGTTTGCGTACATGAACGTATTTTTAGCGAAAACACTCTCTTGATTAAGGCCAACTGATAATGCATTCATTCTACTGAATTAGCCATTGTTTTGAAAATTGATCAGACCTGAAATTCCTTTACTATTTTACAAGAGTTCCTTCACTAATCAATTCGTGATCAAAGGAAAACGAGTCTCCAATCTCGAATAACATCCCTTTGAAAATCCAAATCCTCACACATCCGCTCCAACACCTGGAAGAAAGGATTGTTTCACACAAAAGCTCCTTTTGAGAAACTCGGATCTCATCAGATTAACGTTTGAATAATGCTACGTTTGGGGACTATAGTGTCAAGTTTTAGCTTCCTAAGGGTCGAAAACTTAGATCCAAGTTTGATTAACCTTTCTCATGCTACAAAAGCCCTTTCAAATAAAAATTTTATCGGCCATTATATTTTTTTTGATGAGTCTATAGTAAACGCATGGGCGGGTTTGATAGGATGGGTTAATAACCAAGGACAAAGAGATGTATGGAGGGGCCAAAATTCGATTACGAGTTTATGCAGTTGAAGCGTAAGAGCCCTTTTGGTTTAGAACATAATTTCCTCTCCAGCAATTTAAATAGCTCTCAGAATATAAATAACGGCTTCAACTTCCTTGTTTTAGCCTAAAGTTTATAAAGAATTTTTTAAATGCTTGATTGCGAAGGAGCTCTATTGCTTTTCTCCCCGTTGATGAGACGTTTGAGAAAAACAATGGGAAACCAATTTATTTGTCGGTCCGAACTTCCATTAAAACGTTGAAAACGTTTTGTTCTCTACGTTCGTATATTCCCCGATAAAACGTACACTCTCTATTGCTTTATCGGGAGGCCAATTTGTCCACTTAAAAGGAAAAACTTGGCTCCGGCTGCAGTTTGTTCAACCTTGAGGAGAGAGCGGAAAAATATCTGGGTTGCGGCGATGTTGCCAAGCCGTTTGTTTGGAAAAACCTTCCGTATAAGGAAAATCCCGGTTAACCAACTTAAAAATAAACAATAATTTTCTTTTTTTAAACCATTTCTGCTTCTTTGATATATGAACCAGACGTTACTGTTTTAATTAATTTATTGATTGACCTTGTTAAGTTGACACTTCGAGAAGGGGGAAGAGAGAACGATTAAGTAACAAAAGACTTCGTTTTTTAATAAAAAGTTTCTAATTAAAAAAAAAAGCAATTTCATTTTTCATTTAACTTGATTTTCAAAGGGTGCGAAATTTCGTCGGACCCTTTGATGTGATTGAGTGAACAAATTACGTAAAAATTTGACTTTATGAGACACGAGAAAAGAAAACAATTTATTTTTATTTTTTTAATTAAACATTTAATTAATGGAGAATAAGAATTGAGGTCATTGAGTTTAGGACAGTGGTTCCCAAACTGGGGGGCGCGCCCTCCTAGGGGGGCTTAAGATGTCCCCCGGGGGGGGGGGGAGCAGGCTTAAAATTTTTTGTGCAAATTCGCCAAAAATTCGTCAAAAATCTTAAAATGAACATAATATTTTAAGGCGATTTTTCATTAAAAACCTTAAAATCAACATTTTTAGAGCCAATTTTTCGTCAAAAACCTCAAAACCAACATTTTTAAAGCCTAGTTTTCGTCAACAAAATCAATATTTATTAAGCCAAATTTTTGTCAAAAACCTCATAATCAACATTTGTAAAGCCTAATTTTTGTCAAAAAAAAACCTCAAAATCAACTTTAAACTGACAATTTTTGTCAAAAAACCTCAAAATCAACTTTAAACTGACAATGTTTCGTCAAAAACCTCAAAATCAACATTTATACAGACAAATTTTCTTCAAAAAACCCCCAAATCATGGTTAAAAGAGCCAACTTTTTTTGTCAAAAAAAACTCAAAATCAACTTTAAAGTTTAAACTGACAATTTTTCGTCAAAAACCTCAAAATCAACATTTGTAAAGCCTAATCTTTGTCAAAAAAAACCTCAAAATCAACTTTTCGATTTTACGTTCGGAAGGCTAGCCATAGGCACAAAATCAACTTTAAACTGACAATTTTTCGTCAAAAACCTCAAAATCAACATTTATGAAGCCTAATTTTCGTCCAAAAACCTCAAAATCAACATTTATAAAGCCAAATTATGGTCAAAAGCCTCAAAATCAAAGTTTTTAAAGACTAATTTTCGTCAAAAAACCTCAAAATCAACTTTAAATTGACAATGTTTCGTCCAAAACCCCCCAAATCATGGTTAAAAGAGCCAATTTTTTTTGTCAAAAAAAAACCTCAAAATCAACGTTTTAAAACCCAAATTTTCTTCAAAAACCTTTAAAGTTTAAAGTTAACTTTTTTCGGTCGGAGGAGACTTTTTACCCTCTTATCGTGAAATATCCTTTAGTTTTGAAGATTTTTAGGTACAAAAAATTCTATAAGACTATGAAATTTTTGATGTTTTTCCCCCTTGGTTTTTCCACAGCATAATTTATATCCAAAACGTGAATAAAACTACCCCCATAACAATATTCTAAACTTAAAGATAGTTTTATGGTGTAGTAAACTTTAGGACCTAAAGTTTCATCAACTTGGAAATTGAGTCCTGTTAAAATGTACATAACGCTCTAAAATATTTTTTTAATACAATCTCAAGAGATTTCTTCTATTAAGGTTTGTAATTTTAAGGATTTTAACTGTCTCTTGATTTAAAGGGATTTACTCTGTATATTCTAATTGGCCAATTTATCTTCTTTTTTTATCCCCTCACATTTTTCATCTTTTTCCTCCTTTTATTGATCTTTTTATCTAGTTTTTTAAATGAAAAAAACATTTTTGAAAACTATTTTCAGTATTTTCTCCCTGGTTGAACATTTCCGCCATCATGGATCTCGTAATTCACATTGATTCGTACAAAGAAACGGGGACAAAAGACTGGTAAAAAACTAACTGCTTTTATCCAGCCTTTTCTTCTAAAAAGAACTTTATTTTCCCCCTTAGAACTTTTAGCGGATTTTTACTTTAGGGACGTTTTCTATAAGGCAAATTGAAGGCTTTTTTTAAAAAATAAAGAATTTTTCTATTTTTATATATATTTGTATTTCCGTGGGCTC
The DNA here is from genome assembly GCA_018703685.1 of Orius laevigatus. Lineage (NCBI taxonomy): Eukaryota > Metazoa > Arthropoda > Insecta > Hemiptera > Anthocoridae > Orius > Orius laevigatus. The sequence continues at coordinate 28,930 of JAGWEN010000932.1, read as the reverse complement.
TTTTCTCGACGTCTCTTCGCTGGGACTATCAATCAATTTATTTTTCAACCCTCCCGAGGAACAGAACCGTTAAAAGCCCTGTGGAATGGATTGCACTCTTCGGAATCGTTAAATAAAATGTAATTTCCCAAAGGGGGTTTAACGAAATAAATAAACAAAAATTTGTTTTCTGTTCCAGGCAACGTCCAAATACTGTGATGGTGATTATTTGTAAGTATTTTTGCCTTTTTTTAGTTTCTGCTTTACTAAAAGCGTTGTTGTGTCTCTGGAACTTGGGGTTTCTCGAGTTTTCTGTACATTGACCCGCTTTCGGTTGTTTTCGTCGGTCGGAGGGGGGCCGGAGACTCGAAATAATTAAACCGACCCCTCCGAAAACTTCATCTCCGATTTTGCGGGGCCGATGCGGTGAAATTTAAACCAACTTCCGCGGAATGCCTTTTGACGAAAAGGCCTCCGAATTGCCTCGCTTTTGTTCCCCAAACGCGCTTTACATGTAAATTTTTTGTTTTAACAAAAGTGGAAGTTTCCATCGGTTTTCATCTGTATGGGAATTTTTTTTGAACAAACACTGGTAATTTGGAAGTCACTTTTCTGGAGCTATTCCTACCAGGGATGGAGGAAATCACTCGACCCTGACGATTATCTGCCACTTTTGACTTGGCGAAAAAAAGTATCCAAGTAAATCCACCTTAGATTTCAGCAAGGAATCTATTGGGATCAATAACATTTGGATCCGACGTACAGGGTGCTCCAGAACGACCTTAACTTCATTATTTTAAATACGAACCCTATGTTTTGCGGATGGAATTCGATTTTATGCTTGATTTCAAGTAACTTTTACTTAAAACTCTTTTTTGATAGGACCAAAAGTTCTGGAGTTATAAACACCTTAACGTGTACCAGCAGTTCGTAACTCCGAAACGTTTGGGCCTGTCAAAAAAGTTAAAATTGACTGGAAATCAAGCGTAGAATTTCCATTGTCAAAACTTAGGGTTGGTGTTTGATCTGACACACCCTGTTGAGTGTATATCAACCAAAATAGGGAAAAATTTCAATTGCATTTCCTTTAAAACTGTACGCTTTTGCAATTTCCTAAATGAGCGGATGTGGTACTTGATGTATATGAGCTAAAATTGTGTCCAAATTATTTCTCATTGAACATTTCTCATGACTCATGAGTTACTAATGGTTTAAAATACTTGTTTGTTGTTTTGTTACTCCCAGTTCCGCATATTGAAGGAGGCCTTGCCTTGTATCTTTTTGATCTTTTTTTTGGACACAAGGGGCCCTTTTGACCGGATTATGTTCCTTTACTACGAAAAGAGCCCTTTTTAGCTTGATTTTTGATCCTTTTTGGACACTAGGGGCCCTTTCAGCTTGAAGAGAAAGCAGAGGAGAGGGACAGAACTGCCACTTCCTAAGTGTTTTAAGTAGGCAAATATTGGTTAGTGGTTAAAAGGGTGTATTTGAAATTAGCTAAAGGATTAAAGTAATCTGGATTTAAAATTGTAATGGAGTTGTGGGTCTAAAGGTATCTGTTTGGATTAGGGCGTCTATGGATTATTTAAGCGTTGGAAATGGACGCGGTTGAATGACTCAAGATGTAAATCATCGCATTACCCCTGTTTCTGCTCATTTGGAAAACTAATCATTGTTGTAATCCGGGCCTTGTTTAATCTTGCGAACAATTTCCATATTGAAAGGAGCTAACTGTGAGGAAAAAAAAATGTTTTCCCATCTTGGCTAAATTGCTTTTCAAGAGGGTTGATGAGGGAGTTTAAAAATTTTGCTCATGACGTGATGACCCTTAAGCCCCTCTCTTTTAGTTATAATCGGCCTGGCTTAACTTTTAATTAGGTACTTGAACGGGTTTTTATTTTTGCTTTATTTGTCAATTTCTAACTTTTTTGAAAGGAAGTTACTTCGTTTTTGAGGAAGTTATCATTTAAGTAAGCTCCAGACATCAAAGAACTCTTTTTCAAATGTTCCCAAAGTTAAATTATTTGCGTCTGAAAGGTTCAAACTTTTCCAATCTTTGTTTTCCTTTTTTTTAATGGGATTTTCTTCGGTAAATCGTTACCTGTTTGATTTGGCAAAGGACAGATTTACCTCAAGGGGTCTCTCCAATTTAAGAGTCAACCCCAACACGCAACACAAATAAATCTTTTCGACATCCTCATTCAAGGTTTTCCAACTTTTTAAAAAAGAAAGTTATTGTACGGATTTTGGGAAGAAAAAAATCGAAAAAATTTGGAGTTTCCACTCCTAAAGACCACCTTTTTTTAAAAATACTAAATTTTTTCAAACTTTTCAAGCTCAATTAAAACTTTGTTTTTAACCACAGATATGGATTTTGTACGTGACCAGGAGTTTCATTATTTTTATCTCTTCCGTTATGGACCATTAGAAGTAATCTAGAAACTTTTTTCTTTTAAGTATCCAGGATAAAAGTTTATCGAGTTTATTTTCGGAAATCTATCGTTTTGGAAAAACTGTCAATTTGAAACTTTTTTTTTGAGTAATATTGCTTTTTAGGGTTGGCCCATTTTTTATCGTTCTCTAGGCTGCTTTCATGAATTATGTTTTTTATTCTTTTCTCGACCTTTTTCAACCCTTGGGGTCTTTTTCTGGGAAAGCCGTGAAATCATCATGATTTAGGTCCAGCATGATGTGGAAGAAGAAAATTAATTTCTCGCTGGGGGGTTTGTTATGTTTTTGGGTGTTAACGTTCCTTAAGAATTCTTTATTGAATAAAAATTATGAAATTAAGCCACCAAAGTGATCGATTGATTTTGAAAAGGGAGGGCAAAAAGGCGAATCTCGTTAGCGACCAATCGAGGTCACTCTTGTTCAATCCGATCCCATTTCTCCCCTCCGTTAATTACGTTATGTTTTCTGAAATTAATGACTCGGCGACGTCGGAAAAAAAGCCCACGCCCCACCATTAAAAATTAAAACAATCGGGAAATATTTGTCCAAAAATGAATATTAATTGTTCTTATTTTTCGGGGGTTAAAAAAATTTTTCTTTATTACGTCGAAAATTAAACCGGGTGCTAAACATTTGAATAAAATCCAATTAAAACTAGACACCGGAGCTAATAAATTTGCATAACTTTGAGGTGGAAACCCGTTTAGAATGGCCCTTTATATAATTTTTTTAAATGAATTCAACAGTTTGTTTGAATTTTTCTATATAAACCGGTCATTTAGAACTTTTCCGTTCGTATTTGCACGTATGGTGGATAATCCAAACAAAATTAGGGATGGAATATTTTTTCCGTGAAATGAAAAGGCGGAAAACCCGATATCCGATGTTTACTTAAGGAGCAAACAGAGGAACGGGAGTATTCATCGTTTCGGTATTATCACTCGATATCGAAAACTAGATTTTCCACCCTTTTTTTTCCTCCTACCCTGTATCTATGGTAACAGAAGAATAATATCTGTTTGAACTCGGTTTTTTGTTGGCTCGACCCCAGCTATGGATGAGCGTTTTATCGACTTTTGTTCTCTTTTGCTTATCGAATGATTGGGTGAAATGTAAGGATAGTTTGGTGTGAAATGGGGTATAGGTAGGAGAAATGGAGGGTAGTTGGGGGAATGGTTTTGGTTGAATAGCGGATAGTAGGGGGATTGGAAGAAAGTTGGGAAAGTGGAGGATAGTTGGATAAAATGGTGAATAGGTTGGGAAATTGATATTTGATTGAATAACCGATAGTATGGGGCAATGTAAGAAAGTTGGGAAAGTGGAGGGTAGTTGGGGGAATGTGCGGAATTAACTGGGGGATAATCAAGGAAATGGGGTATAGTTGGGAAAATCTAGAATAGTTGGGGAAATGAGCATTGTTGTGAATGGAGTATAGGTGGGTGAATGGAGGATAGTTGGGAGGGGTGATGAGGTACATATAGGTAGTTCGGGAACTTGATTAAAATTGGGGTAACGAAGGATAGTAGGCTAATGAGGCATAATTTGGGGAGTGTATAGTTGGGAGATTAGGGGATAATTGGAGGAATGGAAGATAGTTTGGGTATGACTTTGTATTTAGGAAATATGGGGTTATGTTGTTGAGATGAGTTTTGTTCTCTTTCGATCACAATATTAAAACGAATTAAAAGTTGAAGCTTTTCCCAGGTGCACTGTTATTTATTAAGCTGGTGTTTGTGTTCGGGATGAGCCTCCTGGTCCCAACAGGCGGGAAATCCGATGCGAGACCGCAGGACGACGAGAATTTCCACCCTCCTTTTATCTTTTAAAAATGAGACTCCCTTTGAACCTCCAGAGCATAATTGCACGTCCCCTCTCTTTATATTCACAAAACGCTCAAGTACTTATTTGCTCAATGGCAGCATAAAATAGCAACCGGCTCATACTCAGAGGAATATTCAAGTCCTCATATATTCAAAAAAATGTTAATTTTTGAATGTTGCCCCTTTTCGGGGTAGTAGAGGAAACAGCTCAATTCAAAGAATCCATTATTGCTGATTTATGTTTAGTATCCGTTAGTTTTGAAAAATCGAAAAAGTGTTCGCCAAATATTTTGTATTCTTGGAACGAAACCACGTCATGATATTCTTTTCGCGATAACGAAAAACGAAAAGTCCGATAAGTCTCCGCAGAATCCTTTCCCCTTTTAAAGAAACCTCGTAAATCAAAGATCCGTCGATCGATAAAGGAAAAAGAACATAAAAACCGACTCGGTAACTTTTATTTTTCAAACGGATTCGAAATCAATCAAGAAAAACTGACGAGATTCGATTGACTTTTTCAATCGAGAACCCATAGAAATCTGTTAAACAAAATGAACATGGAAGGGATTCCCGGGAAGCCAATTAGAAAGGAGACAATGAGCCGGGAGAACAGAGGTAGCTTCCCGAGACCCTTTTCAAAAACTTCACGCCCGGATCCTAATGAATTTCTCGACTTAATCGAGTTCTATTATCTGCGTTGTATGGACACCAACCTCTCATAAAAATCCCCTCCCGATACTCTCAACACATTCATCTTCGTCCCGACCTCCAGCCTCTCCACAATCTTCCACCACCTCCCCCTAGTCTTCCCTCACCTCCCCTATCATCATTGACCCTCTTCCGACCTATCCCTTTCCTTATCTCCCTCCACTTCCCATACCGGCCTTCCCCATACAACCCCCATTCCTAATTTTCGACCACCTCCCCCTGGCCTTCCACCACCTTCCCCTATTCTCCCATCACCTTCCATCACTCTCCCAGGACCTCTCCTACCCTCGTCGACCCTCTCTCAACCTTTCCCTTCCCTAATCTCCCTCCACGTCCCCCTACTTCCCTTCACCTCTCCTACCCTCATCGAACCTCCTCCAACATCCTCTTCCATAATCTTCCATCACCTCCCCTCATCGACCCTCCTCCTACATCGCACTCCCAATCTTCCATCACTTTCCCCTATTCCACCACCGCCCCTCTCCTACTTGCTCATCACCTCCTCGACCCTCTTCCACCTATCCCCAATATCATATACACCAAAGTAAACCAATTTCGTCCAGTAAACCAATTTTCTTCGAAAAAAATCGACTAAAAAAATTAATCCTAACCAAGTACCTAAACCAATTTTTTCTCTCCCAAAAATCGACTAAACCATTTTGTCATGGAAACCAATAAACAATTTCCTCTGGTAAACCAAAAATCAATACGTAACCGGTGTGGTGCTTCGATCGGATTAGTCCAAAGTGGCTGCTGCCCAACCTCCCCCTCTCGCTCAACACCTCCTCTACCCTCTCCCACCTCTCCCAACCTTCCCATCACCTCTCCTTCCCTCATCGACCCTTCCCCAACCTCCACCCTTCAATAATCTTCCTCCTCCTCCTACTCTTCCATGACTCCCCTACCCTCCTTATCGTTTCACACTTCTTGAACACCTTATTCTGGTCCAATCTTCTCCAAATCAGCAAATAAGAGTTTTATTATAAAAACTATTATTGAGTTATCTTTACCGTAATCCTTGAAATTCCGACAGTTCTTTTATCTAAAGAGAGAAAGAGCGACTTTGTCCTCAATCCCAACCAAGGTTGACGTTAGATTCACCCTAGTCAGCTTTTTTTTTTTTTCTTTTTCTTATTCAACCCCTTATTTCTATGACATAAAAAAACAGATTTTCACTTTATATAAGATGGATCAACTATATTTGAATTTGATTCTCAAAATCACATTTGAGAAGATCCTCATTTACCTTTTTGTGTTGTATTTTTTATGTTCCGGTGACTTCAAAACCCAACTTGCTGAATGTAAATGAAATTCTTGACCTTTCCAGGAATACTTTGTAGTCCTCCTATATTTTTTGCCCAAACTGCCTGTTTTGTTTTATATTTATTAATGTTTTTGTGATCTTTTTTCCAGTTGTGCCCCCCCTAAAGAATGTTGCACTTTGGGATGTTGCTATCTCCACTCACCCCCTTCCCCACACCTCTTGTCACTTATCTTTTGGAACCACTGGTACCTCTGGTAAGTCAATTTTTATTATCTTTTTATATTATTCAACGATGGTATTACTTTAAGCCCAATTTATAAAAAATTGACGTTTTCATGAAATTAATTCGAGCGTAAAACGTGCAATCAAACCCGGGGGGTCTGAATTCCATGATTATACATAATGGATGAGAGTTTTTTGGGTTCCCTTCATATTTGAAAGGGTGATTTGACGATTTATGCTTGAAAAATTTAAAATTTCAATTTTAATCCGAAAAAGCTCATTTTGTCGAGAAAATAATCTAGAATGTGGGTAAATAAGATAAAGTGTGGGGACTAGTTTAAGGGGACGGAAAGGTATAAATGATGGCTCACGGATGGGATTTCGGATGAAAGGACCTGAAGGGAAATATTTTTCTCGAATCTCGTTTATCGGGGGGACCTTTCACACGACAAGCACAAAAGGAGAAAAAAAATTTTATAAGAAAACCCGCAGAGCCTTCTCATACAACGTGAAATCTGTCACGCTTTTCATTTTCCTTCCTTCTTTATGATTAAACTTTTTGAAAATTGTACAAATTGTTATGTCAAAAAAAGGCATTTTTCCGTCCTCTCTTCGTGCTAATCCGGACGCTATGTTCATCACGAAAAATAAAATGTGGAAACTCAGAGATTATCTTTATTACGGCCGTTAATTTTCAGAAGCGTGTTAAGAAGCTTTATTTTGTTCTTGAATCTTATCTCTTTCAGCTTCAACTGTTCTAACTCACTGCTAAATTCTTTTATGTATTTTCATTTTTTTTAGAGTTGCTAGATTTCCTTTTTTTTTGGATTTTCTACTAGATTAGGATTGAAAAGTTGGAGGGTGGCGGTGTTGAGATGTGTTGTTGGGAAGATAGGAGAATTTTTCAGAAAGTTTTCGTCAAAGGTTGCTCCATACCAGTAGGTTTGATCTCCCACGACAGCAATGCAAAGAGATAATGAAGCCATATTTTGAGCTATTTTTTACCTAAAAAGACTCATTTCAGCCTGATTATGAAACTTTTTTTTTGTAAGAAAGACCCTATTTAGCCATATTTTCACCCTCTTTGACAAGGAAAGACACTTTTCAGCCTGATTTTGAACCTTTTTTTATAATAAAAGATCCTTTTCATCCAGATTTTGAGTTTTTTTACATGGGAAGACACTTTTTGACCCTTTTCGAGAAGAAAAGACCCTCTTCAGCCTCATTTTGAACCTTTCTTGATAAGAAAAGACCCTTTTAGACAGATTTTGACCCTTTTTGACAAGGAAAGACACTTTTCAGCTTGATTTTGAACCTTTTTTGATCAGAAAAGACCCTTTTCAGCCAGACTTTGACCCATTTTTGACAAATAAAAAAAGGTCCCGTTTTAGCCCGATTTTGACCCTTTTAACAAGGAAAGAGACTTTTCAGACAGAATTTCACCATTTTTGACAAGAAATGGCCCATTCCAGCCTGATTTTGAACCTTTTTCGATAAGAAAAGACCCTTTTCAGCCAGACTTTGACCCTTTTTTGACCAAAAAGGACCCGTTTCAGCCTGATTTTGACCCTTTTTACAAGGAAAGATACTTTTTAGACAGATTTTCATCATTTTTGACAAGAAGAGACCCATTTCAGCCTGATTTTGAACTTTTTTTTTTATATAAGAAAAAAACCCTTTTCAACGATATTTTGACCCTTTTTGGCAAGAAAATACCCGTTTTGGCCTAATATTGAACCAATGACAAGTAAATACCCTTTTAGGGAGATTTTGCATCTTTTCGACAAGAAGAGCCCTTTGTAGCCTGATTTTGAAACTTTTTACCAGAAAAGACCCTTTTTAGCCAGATTTTCGAATTTAAATGCTCCACTATTTGCCGATAAAAGTTTAAAAGCCTTGGTGTACGCAAAATGAAAAATTTCTTCTGGTCACCCTAGTTACCAGCCACGATTTGCCAGCAGAATTCCTCAGTAAAGTCGTCCTTTAGTTAAAAAAATAAAAAGTTTCTAAACGGCTTGGACGTCCCTAGAATTTTTAATTGGACAGGGTGGATTTAGCTTTAAAACTTTAAAAGTTGTCTTTCATTGGGACTAAAACCCGTAAGGAAAATGGTTAATTACGCACCCGGCTCTTTTTTCTCTTCAGGATTCTTAAAAAGGTGAAAAACAAAAGAAAATAGAGGCACCCCCTAATGACGAATGTTTCTTAGTTTAAAATCCGAAATAAAAAAGGAAGAGAACCTTTTCTGGACCTAATGAGACAGTCATTATTGAGCAACATTCTTTCTTCGTGATCCCCAGAGCGCCCTTATCACCTCCATTTAGAAATCAGCTAAAAGAGCTAATTTGAAACTTGAAGCTTCAAATTGACATAAAATCCTTTTCTTCTAAAAGTCGATAAAAGGTAAATTTTGATGCCCTAAAAGGTTTCTCTTGAATTTTTCATAAACTGTCTAAGCCTTTTTTTTGTAAAAAGAGGTTTTGTTACCCTCTCCCTATTGAATATCAAGGGTGTCGAACGTTTTAAGCGATAAGAAGCCTCCTTTTGTCAAAGGGTATTTAATTTAATCTTGAAAATCAATCTTTTGTCCAATATTGAACTTCCGACGAATGAAATTCGAATAAATTCGACGATAAAATACTTTTTTATCTAAACATAAAGCCGAGTTTTTTGATGGGGGAAACATTTAAGTTGAAGGTGATACTCATTAACCTTTTCGAAAAGGTTAAAACTTGAAAAGGTTTTAAGCCTCCTTAAATAAAACAATTTCTAATTTTACAGTTCATAAAGCTGTTCTCAAAGAGATATTTCCATTTCCCTTCATCTGACGGTTCGTAATTTATTTAAACCCTAAGCACCTTTTTCTAATTTTTATAAAAGCCCATAACAAAAGAGAAAATTACATTAAAGGTGAATAATGTATAAGATCTAAAGCCAAAAAAATTAGAGTGAACACCACATTTTAATCCACAAAAGTTGTATTAGCATCGTTATAAAGGGTGCTTTATTTTGAAAAAACGGTCCCAAATCGTCACTTTATCATTGTTTGACCTTTAGATAAAAAAATATGGGTTCTAGCGACTTAACCACTTAATATAAAATGAAAGAATATTAAATCCTGTTTTTAATAAGCTTTCAAAAGTAATAATCGGCCCAGTCATTCAGGATAAATCGAGGGTCAAAGTTCAGAGCAGTTTGAAGGGCCCCATCCTGCAATGGTGTAAGATTTTATTGTTTAAAATAATTTAAATGGTCCATTTGTGTATTAATAATATGTTTTTGAACAGTGCCAATAAATGCCTTTCCGGCACAACTTTTGGCACCCGAAAAACCTTGACTTTTTTCAGTTTTCTTCATATAACTTGAAAACAGGACGTATTTAGTGGAAAACACTTTAGTTGTAATTTAAAGAAGACAAAATTCTGCGTTGATTAAAAAAAAGTTTGCCAAAATCGGTTTAATAGAAAAGTTTTTACAGGCGAAAAAAAAAAAAAAATTTTTAAAGAATTTATGAGGAGGTTTTACATTTAGGCTCATCCCTTCCCTTTCCTGGTGTTTGAGTTATAAGCTCACATCTGATAAATCCGGTCCTTTACACTTCTACGTCCCTCGAAAACGGGTAGCCCGCTATCAAACACAAACGGGGAGGATTTATGACGTAGGCTCCCGCTTTTTGGGCCCGGATTTGTCCCGGGGCGAAATCTCGTGACACACGTCCGGAATAATTAGTCCGAGTGACACCCCTGAAATATCGAACTTGTTTTGAATTTTCAATCGACCACCCCCCCCCCCTTCTTTTGAAAGTAAGCACGTGTCCCCTTTTGAAACCCGACGGAGTAATTGTAATGCATTAAACCCAAGGGAAAAGTAACACCTGCTCACCAGTCAGTTACTCCACGTTGTGTCATGAATCTTGTCTCGGCTTTTCTCCAAAATCTAATATATTACATGTCAACTGTTCCTTCAACTTCACTTATAAACCAAGCTCTTCTATACTAAAAGCCATCATTGCTAAACACTTTCAGAAAATTGATTTTCTGATAAAATACTACAAAAATTGTTGGCAAATATTTATCCCACTCTTTTATCACCTCCCCTACTCTCTCCTACACTTGCCCTACCTTATCTCCCATCACCTCGCCTACCCTCCTCGACCATTCCCCCCACATCCTCCCCACCACCCTCTTTCCCATCACCTCCCTTACCCTCCCACCACCACCCTCTTTCCCATCACCTCCCTTACCCTCCCACCACTACCCTCTCTCCCACCACCTCCCTTACCCTCCTCGACCCTTCCACCACCTCCATTCTCTCTCCTACCACCTCCCTTACCCTCCTCGACCCTTCCACCACCTCCATCCTCTCTCCCACCACCTCCCGCACCCTCCTCGACCCTTCCCCCATCTCCATCTTCTCTCCCATCACCTCCCTTACTCTTCTCGACCCTTCCCCCACCCACACCACCAAATCACTCTCTCCCATCACCTCCCGCACCCTCCTCGACCCTTCCCCCACCTCCACCTTCTCTCTCATCACCTCCCTTACCCTCCTAGACCCTTCCCCCACCCACCCCACCAAGTCACTTTTTCCCATCACCTCCCTTACTCTCCCCCACCCTCTCCCCCATCACTTCTCTTACACTCCTCGATCCTATGAAAACCCTCATACTTCTCGAGGATTCTAAGAAATCAAACCTAATAGGAATACTAAACCAGCATTCCTTCACAGTCTTGATGGTTTAGCATCCAAGCTTTCTTCATAACAACATCAAAATTTACATTTTATGAAAAATTCCTGTTTATTCTTGCTTATTCCATCATTTTTATAAGTAAAATTCGTAAGACTTGATTGTTTTTCACGTTCTTTTCTCAACACGTGTTTTCTTTTAAACTTAAAGTTTTTGACATTTTAATGAAAGTTTGCTCGACGTAAACTTTCCCCTAAAATTTCATGTTTTCTTGATGAAAGATAAATGTTGCCAACAAACTTAATAATATCATAAAATAAAAAACAATGATTTATTTTAATCGAATTAGCGTTTTCGTAAAAAAAAAAAAAAAAAAAATTGTAAACTGTTGTGCATAGATAGAAGAAAAGGGAGAAAACGTGCTTTATCTTTTTTGCCTAAAATAGCCGACGCTTCCTCTTTTGATTCAAAGCAAATTGAACACGTTGCATATCAGGATCTGAATTTTTTTTATGCAAAAAGAAGAAAAAAACACGGTATCGTTTGGTGATTTATTTAAAATTAAAAAGAGAGAGAAAAAAAAAAGGCTGGAATAAATAAATAAATCTTCTCTTTGAATGCTACCAGAGCTTTTACTTGCTACCTTTTCAATTATGTACTGGATGAAAGAGCAATAAAAATTATTAAGAATATTAAATTTTTTCTTCAAAAAGTTGCTCTATTACTATAAAAATGGTGATTTATGAGGGGAAATTGAAGGACAATTAGGAAAAGTCATTGATTTGTGAAATTTTTCAGGTGCGTGGTCGCACTTGCAGTCGTCTGCGGGTGCGGATGCGGCCTATGGAAGAAAAAAGCGCGTCCAGCGAGGGAGCCTTCCGAGCCGGCGACGCCTGATTCATGCTGCCACCCACCCAACTACAGCCGCTGCTCTTCCTTCCATCAGCCACCACCCTATGCAGAGGTGATCTTGACAACGTGAAACAAAAAGAAATTGATGATTTTCATATTTTAGGTGACATCGAAACCCGATCTTTACCCCCTTGTGATAAGCTATACAGAAAGCGGAAAGACAGGGAGTAGCTACCTAATGGTCCAATATTTTAGAAACTACATCATGCGACCTGTTGGTAAGAATTATACGAACAATATTTAAGTACCCAGAATTATTACTACCCTTGATAAAAATTTTACGTTTAACTTTGATATTGTAGGCCACCCCTGAAAAAATTTTAAAAAAATTAATATTTTAGTCAAACAACCGTTTTTTTCTCTTTCTCCAGGTTCTCTCTCCGCCACCAGCACAGCCGATTCATTGAGCTCAAGCTTATTTTGTAGCGCAGCAAACGAGGTAAGAACTTTTTCCCCACATTTTTTACGTACGAACAAAAGCTTCGCCTAAAAATGCCCCCTTAGAACATAAAAGACGAGAAAAGACAAAAAATTGGACCTCTCCAAATATTGTTTTAGGCGAACAGCTTAATTCCTCCGCCTTATTCAAGTGCCCCTGGAAGCGTAGAGCAGATCAACGAGTCGACCTCCCCAACCAATGAGGTAGGGGCTAATTTCTGACGGAAAAAAAAATTTCGCTCTTCATCCATCTTTCGAATGCTCCACCATCTGCCATGCTTATATTTCGCATTTTTCTTCCTTTTTTGATTTTGTTTTTCTTGACTGAAATTCTGTGTTGTTTCAGGAATCGACTCCTTGCATTGTGAGTACGGAGAGCGAACGAAGGCAGCCGAGGCCATCACTCTGTGGCCTCTCTAATGTCAGTTCTTTATCAATCGCTCCAGCAGATTCTCCTCCACAAGCGACCACGCCGACCTTAGGAAAAACACCTTCCCAACAGGTTTTAAATCTAACAAAAAAAACACTTAATTTTTTATTTTATTATTTTTTTTTTTTAGTAAAAAGCTTCTTTTAGCGGGTTTTTTTCTTTTTCATCGACTTTTGGCTTTAAGGTTTTAATTTTGATAAGGATAGAGGTATCTAGAGGCTTTATTTTTATTTATGTTTTCAGGGGAGTAGCAGTTCTCGAAATAAATACAGAGGAAGAGGCTGGCTGAGCAGATCGGCACCTACGACACCATCTTCCCGTCTGACGCCTTCATTCCCTACAGGAGAAAGCAGCCCCTTACTCGCCGCCGACAACGACACAACCTTTTAACCGACAAAAAAAAAATCTCCAAAATTCTAAAGCTCGCACAACTTCTAATCCCCTTTCCACATTTGTTTTTAACGCACTTTCGCCTTAAAAAGGACAAACCGGCCTCATGGCCATGTACAGAAGTTTAAATTGTATAAAAATATCTCATTGTATAAACTTCCCTTTTAATATTGTAGCATGTATAAAATAAGGGGGAAAGTTTTTTCTAAAAAAATGTATCATAAGACTTTTCACTGGCAGCAGTATTTTGGGCTCTTCTTTCATTTTTTTTCCCATAAAAGTAGATTTTGGCAATAAAAAAAAAGTTTTCAAAAAACTTCTTTTTTGTGCCTTACTTTTCTTTTGATATCTCAAAAAGTAGGTCTTCCAGTTTTTCTTCGATTTAGCTCATCTTGTATTTCAAAAAATAGATTTAGGTATCAAGAAAAAGCTCAATATTCACTAAAATAATGATTTTTTTAAAAACAAAAATGCCTTAAATTTAAATGTTTCTTTGCCCAGTCACCAAGTTTTTGGTTCTTCATCAAATTCCCCCCACTATCCCCTCTCCCCCTTTCCTACAAAGGTGACTAGGCCGCCTAACTAAATTTGAACAATTTTTGAAAAACCAATACAAAAAAATTCCTTTTTTTTTACTCAAGTTGCTGTATTTGTGCTTGTGCCACTTTGAACGAAAGTAACCGTCAACATCGAACATTTTTGTCAATTGCCAGCATTTTTCTGGCGAAACGGTGAATTCGGTTAGATGAAACAAAAAAAAATATTGCTAGTCAATTTCAATGTTGTCTCTTTTAAGAAATATAGGTTCCGGATGCGTAATTTTCTTCATGTATTGGACCCTTAGATGTTCTGTAGCTTGTAGAGAAGTTCGAAAAATGCGATTGGTCTGCTCTAGAGGGATTTTTAGAAAGAATTAGATGCGATATAACCAATGGGAACCTAAATTTCTTGTTATTTCGTTATAAATTCTAAAAATTATAATGAAATAAACTTTTATAAAGCTATAACTAATTAATTTTAATGGAGCCTAGAATACAAAACGGAATTAATGACTTTATATAAAATTCTTGTAAATAATTGTATGAAAATTATGTCATTATTGTATTTAAAAAAAGAGTATATGGATATATAAAAATTAATAAAATGTTACAATAAAAATTTTATTGCACAGTGGAGATTGAACCCAACCTTGTCTCTCAAAAATGAATGGCTAACTATCTGTGTGGTATGGAGGAGGAATAACTCAAACTTTCTCGGGTAATTCGGGGCTCTACCTCTCCACAACCACCAAATACCCTCTCTCTGTATCTTCCACCACCCTCCTTGACACTCCCCAATTTCAAACAGTTCCCCTACCGTCCTCCACCCTACCCTAAAAATACCGATTTACAATGTCCAAGAATTTACATTATTTCGAGTTAATTTTTTTCCTCTCATGAGCAAAGCTCAAAATTTCGGATTGTTTAGGTAAGCAAATCTATAAGTAAAAAAAAAGCGAAAAATTGTTTATTGGAGTTTATTTTTGTATTTACACTATAGATTATTTAATAGACACAGACAAATATTGACTAGTAAATTTTAAAGTTGTATAAAAACGATATAAATTTTTTTTATAAAAATACTAAATTGCACCTTTTATCATGTTTGGAACATGAATAGGAATAAAATTTAAAAAAGGAATTAATTAAGAATAGGAAAGCCCTTTTGGGATGCGTGTCTTATGGCGAGTTCTAGGACGCTCATGAAATAATCGCGCCATTTCGGGTTGACGTAGTAAAGGAGCGGATCGATTTCGACGGACGGCGGAGTCGGAGGAAGAGATTCATCGGCGCCGCTCCCAGACTTTAATGCTCTTTGGGTGTCCCGGACAAACTCGGTGATTCTTTTCTGCGAGAGTTTTTCAGCGACTTTGTCCGGAGTTTGGGTGCAGATTCGGATCAAGGTTGGATCGAACTTGTCTCTGTTGCCGACGACGTCGATCAATTTGATGACTTTTTGTATCGTATCTTCTTTACTGATGACATAAAGGTTGGAGGACGAAATGACCAAAACGATCGGCTCGTAATCGCTCGAAGTCGCTTCACAAACGAGTAAAATCGTTTCCGAATCGGAGATCAACTGGTTCGTGTACTTTACCGTTGATTCATTCCCTGGATGAACTCCTTGACATATCGCTTGATGTTTTGGCATATGCTGTTCAGCCCACCCGGCCCCGCTTAAGATCCCATGGGTTGTCCTCGCTACCAACTCAGCGGCGCCGCTTATCGGCCTAGCCATCACTCCAACAATGCCACGTCCCAACGATCCAACCAATGTTTTGTCTTGAGTGCCCGTTGCATAATCCAAAGGCTGCTGTGCCAGACCTCCAACACCACCCAGAATGCTCACACCTGAAAGATACAATTGAGGTGATCATAGAAAATTCAAAACCATACCAAATTCGGTGAGCCCTTGTTTCAATCCTTCAGTTATCCCTTGTGGTTTGATCCGTCTCATTTCTTCAGCGATCCGCAAATCGTCTTCAGACAAAGTCAACCTGTCCAACGTCCTAGACCAACTTTCAGCCAATTTATTCACCGAAGTCAAAGTTCCTTGGGAAAAAAAAAGATCAAAAAAAGCATTTTCAAGATAACATACCGGCTGTGATATGCCTCATTAAAGACGCTGAACCGTTCAGAACACCGGAAAGAAATCCAGTCGGCCCTTGCATAATACCCAAATACGGTAGCGTAATAAAGCTTTTGATTCCATGCCCAAAACTTCGAGCTAAACCAGCAGGAGCTCCCAAAAGCTGCAGAGATCCAATGGCCCATCCAGTCCCATATATAGCACCAAGGAAATAATGAAGAGTCAACGCTTGTCCCAATCTGTACATCGTAGTAATCATATCAGTTTTTGAAAACTCAGAAAACGACAACGGAGACTGATCAAGTGCAATGTAGAACATTGTCGATGTATGGACGCTCACTAAAACTTCAACAGGGCTTAAATGGAAAGATCGTAATTGAAGAGGTTTCGCAGCTTCCAGTGCTGACAACACGATTTCCGTCGGTATGGGGACTTTAAACATCGGATTGTCTTCAGAATCAGGCCAACAAGGATCTTCATAATCCATGTCTTCTTTAACTTCGTTTTCATATCTCTCAGATATCGGATTTTCGCTTTCTTCGTCGTCCACACGTTCCAAAATAGGCGATGCTTCAACATTTTTGAAAAATTCACTAGGAGGAAGATCTATTTGAACCTTTTTCCCGGCAGTTATCAACAATGTCGGGTATAGGTTCGTCAAATGGGTCAAAACGTTGGTAAAATAATTGTCTTCGATGTACACCTGCAATGGGGACGTCTTGACCTTGACTTCTTGGACAACTTGATGCACTTTTGTGTTGAGCAAGATATTCATATTGACTGCAGGGTTGTTCTCTTTGCATATTTCGACCAATCGGCTTGGGTCTTTTCCAACAAAAATATTTTTGTCAAATTCCCCTTGTCTGAGTAAAACAACACTAAAGTCGTATCCGCCATATTGAAATTCTTGATTGTCAAGTTGCAAATCCCAGATTGTCACTTCCAAAGACATTTCGGTTATGCCAGTATTCTAAAAAATAATTTTATTTAAAAAAAATTAACTTTCTTTAACTTACAGCATTGATGTCAGGGTTTAAAGTGATGCCGACATTATCCAAAGATAAAGCAGTGACTTCCTTCCAGATGAAGCTTCCTTCAGTTTCCGAGCAGAGCATCACAGTAATTCCATCAATAAAAGATGTAAAATGGAAGTTTTTCAAAGCTAAAAAGACTTTAAAAATCAACTCAAATTATCCATGTTACCACAATTTTTGATTCTATCCATATCCAAGCATGACGAAGATTCCTCATGTTTTGGCGACTCGGGATCTTTCTCTTCAGGAATATGTGATTTTTCAGGATACGCTGAAATAATTTTTACAAAAAAATTAAAAAAAAATTAGATTTTTTTACTTGATAAATTGAGAGAAAGTCTGGATCGGACGTCGCTGGCAGAAATCAAGGAATGATTCGCATGAGTGAGAATCAAATGTGTGGTATATCCTATCCTAATGACTGTGGCAGTCAAATCTTGACTTTGAGAGAAATTCACTAATCTTGAGCCGGTCGAAGGGATCAATGAGATGGCACTTGACCAGCCTGGAAATATTATCAAAATAGAGAATTCAAAATAAATCTTGCATACACAAAGTGTCCGGTTTGGTGACGACTAAAGATGGCAATGGTGTATCCAAAGTGGAATTTGAAGGCGGTGGTTTGTAATGGCCACATTTTCCAGCAGGAAGCATAAAATTCCATTCCCAATCTGCGCTTTCTTCGACGGCTTGGCCCCCTTCGTTTGTAGCAGATTTGGCCAATGCTAGAAGATATTTGGTCCTATTATGAATAACAAGTCGAGGTGTTTTTTGAGATTTGACTATTATGTAGGTGACGCCTTCTTTTAATTGGAAAATAACGTTTAAACAAACGTTGATCTCTTCTTGTCCGGAAATAGGCAAAAGGGCTGTTGAAATGCTCATTTCTAAGCTGGCGGAATCGACGTAGACTGGGTTGCTGAGAAGACCTTTGTATTCGAATATTAAATAGAGGTTTCTGTTTGTTTCGGCACCATGGCCGAGTTCGTGCCATTCTGCCAAAGGTTCGCCGAAAACGTTGTCTGGTTTTTGGCGAGGCAAAGGGACTGCATATGAGAGGACTTCGCTTGGAACTCTGTATTTTCCGGGTGAATCTCTCCTTAAGGAAAATGCAGCAACACTTAGGTCGTAATCTGTCAGATTGGCTATGACGACTGAAGATGATATATGAAGGATGCGGATGCCGGAGACCATTTTTGAATGAAAAGTAGCCAAAACGACCTGAAAACGAAATTTTATGAACCCTTTTTGAATAAAAACTCACCGAATTTGGAGCTTGAACTTTAATTTTGACATTCGCCGTTTGAGGAATAAGGCCAGCAACTTCTGGCTTATAAAACGCTTTACTGTCCGACAACTGGAGGCCATTCGATTTATGATATCCATCATTAAGCTCAACCAAAATATAAAAAATTTCCTAAAAAAAGTCAATAAACTAAATTTTGAATAATGCTAAGTACGTCAATGGGTGGTGGTGCTAGAACTGAAAAGTTGTTTAATGCACATAAAAATTTAGAAGATGATTGAAGGGTTATGTTCAACCCAAGCGTGTTTATGACCAAAGCCCAAGGTTGAAGTTCAACCAGAAGAGAATTTGACACTTTAAGCTTGTCGGCACAAAATCGAACCTAAAATTTGATGTTTAAAACCGTTTTTTTGGCATTTTTAAGCGTACTTTGACATGAGTGATGGTGTCAGGTTGGTTCATATGTTTCCACATGACTTTGGACCAATGAGAGTCCAAAAAGGGCCATTTTGAACCACAGTATAAAATTTCTGATCGTTCCAATAAAATTTCCACACTCGGGATAGGAGGTAATGGCGGAGTTTTCCCATCCATTGCAGAATAGCTGAGTGGAACGTGAGGTGAAGATGAAGGCTGGTTTCCTCTGAAAAAGGTCATAAGTAAAACAAGATATTGTTCCCATAATCTTACTCTATATGAAATGTCAAAGAATGAGAATGCTGAGTTGTCCCAGGAGTGAATAAATTGGAAATTGACCCTCTTCCTGATATTTTTGCCGTATTCGTTTTGTCAAGTTCGTTCGTTTTGACCAAAACGTTCGCATCGCAGGGAAGATGAGATTTGACGAAATACATCGGACTTAAGACAACCATCATTCTCGAACTTTTCTGATCTCTGAATATTTGACACCAGATGCTTGTGTAGTCTGATTTATCATTGGTGGGTACTGAAAAAAAGTTATGGTAGTTTTTTGGATTTGTAGGTTTTCTACCTTTGACTAGCCAGCTATTGGATGTTGAAAAAAGTGGTACAAGTCCAGACCATTGTCCTTCCAAAGCGAGGCGAAGGTTGTACTTCAATTCTGGCGTCAAAACGATACTTGGAGACCTCACATTTGGATTCACGGTCAAATACTTTTGCCTTTCTTGAATTGAATTCGCCACCAATCTGACGTCGATCGATCTATCGAGATTGTTGTGAACAACAAGCTCTCCGGTGATCAGAACCTGAGTTATCGTCGATGATAATTTCTTTACAACGACCAAAACTGAAAGCTGCTTTCCAGAATCATCTTTGAGCAAAACACGCTGGCATTGATTTGGATGTATGCTGATATGTCCGCTCCAAAAATCATTTCTACAAAAGAATTAAGTTCTTATTTTCTGAATGGATGTGGAGGCCACCTATAGATGGACGCGGAGGCCACCTATAGATGGACGCGGAGGCCACCTATAGATGGACGCGGAGGCCACCTATGGATGTGGAGGCCACCTATAGATGAACGTGGAGGCCATTAATGTGATAGCTTACCCTTGAAGACTGGCAGAAAATCGCATACACATTGTATGATGTAAACTTCGCCATGAATAAAAATGACATTGAAGACACTGAACTGTGATATCTTCGTTGGTTCCTTCTTGTCCAATTCTGACCGGATAGCATGTGTCATTGCAGATAACAAAAGGCTTCAGTATGGCATCGTTGAGAGCAGCAGTCAACGTATGGCTTATAGAGGGTGCTACGTAGATCAAAACCGGGCCGACCAAAACGGACAAATTCTGCTGGGCATTGGCACCAGAATCGATTTCATAGTTTAGATGAAACGGGAAGTTTTTGATACAGCACTGTTCTTGAAGCGAAAGGCAGTTTAAGATGTTCAACTTGGGCTGGCAGTCGCATTCGATTTCTAGCTGGAAGTTTTTCCAGATGAGAACACGAGCTTTGATTTGCTCGAGCGATATCCTGGCGAACGCGTATTCCCCTAAAGTCGCTGAATCTGGACAATAGCGGCGGAGCTGAGGTGGAAGCTTGACTGCCGATGTTGGTCCAGCCCAAGCACACAACTGCGCCGTATCCATGGAAACGTTTATTCTTATATTTGGAACTAAACGTGGAGAAAATAATGAGTCGACCCTCAAAGCAGCAGCTAAGGCCTGAAATTCTTTTTATAAAAAAACACAAAAACAATTCAAAATTTACTTGAATGTTCACTGGTGAATTCGTGGCTGTAATAACAACACGCCAGATTCCGGCGACCTGAGGCTTTTCGGGAAGTTTCACTTCGACGATTTTGGTCTCACTTAGTTTAAAAACGACCCAATCTTTCCAGCCTAAGAAATCCAAAAACTGAAGCACAGCTGGAACATTTTCCGACGGTCTTTTGAAAGGTATGGGAAGAACGGTGACCGAAGTGATGGAACGTGGTTGAGGATAAGCCCACGACATTTGATTTTCATTGGGGAAAACGACCTGATAAGCCAACGGCCTCTCAGGCTGCGGTATTGAATTTACAAATTGAAAGACTCCAGCTTGCAAATCATCTTTGTACAGCTGCTCTTCATCATCATTCTTTTTATCTTCTAAAAATACAATTAATAATTTTTCAAACGTTTGCAAAGGACCAACCCTCATATTGGACTTCATTTTTGGAACCAAAAAAGCTTTGATATTCATTGAAAATTTGTAAAAACGATTCGATTTGAGGCTTTGAATACTCGAGGATGAATATATCCGATGAGATTTGGACGGTCAAAAGCGGGCTGTTCATCCACGGCTCCCAAATAAGATTGCTTGCCACTGCAAAAGTCCACGGATTCAAAATAATCGAATGCCCTTTCCTCGGAATTGAAAATATGACAGACTGGACGTTCAAATTTCCATAAATTTGATTTACGCTTGGAAAACTCAAACTGCCTGACATCGAGCTCAAACTTAAAATCGCGTTTTTTCCTAAAAAATAGTTAAATTGGCTGAGTTTTACTGGCTTATTACATACTAGGATGATCGATGACTAAATCTATGGCGAGCTGTTTTGTTGAAATGTTTATCGCTGAGACCTTTAGATGTCGTTCGTTTCGTTTTTCAAGGAACGATCCAAAAAATCCAGATCTAGAATATAAGAAAATTGTTCTTCAAGGTCTTGTGGAGAAGAGTTTAGAGGTGGAGGAGAGTGGAAGAGGAGGAGAGTGGAAAAGGAGGTGGAGGAGGAAGGGGAGGAGGTGGTGGAAAAGGAGGGGGTGGAGGAGGTGGAGTAGGTGGAGGAGGAGGTGATGGTGGAGGAGGAGGAGTAGAGGAGAAAATCCTCACCTTTTTTCTTGAGAAGGTTGAATTTCTAAAATTTGATACAAATTTTCTTGAAGATTTCTAAGGAATTCTAAGCTCGAAATTTTATTTGTAAATTTTATAGGCCTTCCAATTTCGATGTCAACCTAAAAGACATATTTGTATGAAATATTCGGTTTTTCATTGCTTAATGTAGGTACTCACGATGGGCAACTTCATGCCGACATGGGTCGACTTGAAATTCGCAAGAGCTGGAGGGATGCCTTTGTAAGGATCTGGGTCGCCTTCTTTGGTCGATATGAGCACAACCGGAAAACTTTCAACTTCAACTTTTCCTTTCACAAAATGATCTTCTGAACCTATTTTAACCCCTACATCGAAAACAGAACCCTAAAAAAATTTATTTGTAAAAGAAACAAAAAAATTCTCAAAATTACTTTATAAATGCAAGTATCGCCATGTTTTTCGACAGAAACGAATGGCTGGGAGGCCGAAAAGTAGACTAAAGGTTGGCTCCCGGCATTCTGGTGGGAATAGAGTTTGACTGATATTCCTTTTGCGATTAAAAGTATGTCTGTGGGTACTGTCTGAGTTCGATGTCTAAGCCTGAAAAATTTTTATGGTTTATAGAAAGTCATTTCTGAAATTACTTCAGATCCTTTTTATTTTCGCATTCGCACCCTTTTGTGTTGATCGCTATCGAAGATGTTGTACTCATCAAAGATGTGCCCGTTCGAACAGAATCTTTGTTTTCTAGAAAAAAAGATAAGAACTGGAAAGAAAGGAAATAAAAACATTACTTGTTGAAATGACGGAACCGTCGATTGATTCGATTCCGCTGTCTAATGGCTGCTCTCTGGGAGGGCATTCGGACACTTCTGGTATTAAAGAGTCGCATTCGTCGATTATAAATTTGACCAAACGAAGTTGCTCAAGACTTAAAGAGACGTCAATTTCAGAAATTATATTTGCCTAAAAAAACGACATTTCATAAAATTAAGGTTACAGTAAATCAGGCTGAAAAAAATTTAAAATCTGGCTAAAAGGGTTGTTTTCTTGTCAAAAAGGCTCAAAACCTGGCAAAAAAAGGGTATTTTTTGCCCACTAAGTTCAAAATCAGACTAAAAACTGTTTTTTCTCGTCGTAAGAGGTTGTAAATCAGGCTGAAAAGGGTCAAAATCGCACGGAAAAGAGCTTTTTTTTCTCAAAAGGGTCAAAATATGTCTGAAAAGTCTTTTTTTGTCAAAAAGATTCGAAATCTGGCTAAAAAGGGTGTTTTCCTGCCCAAAAAAGTAAAAATTAGGGTGAAAACGGTCTTCTCTTGTTAAAATAGGTGGTAAATCAGGCTGAAAAGGGTCTTCTCTGGTCGAAAAAGGGTCAAAATCACAATGAAAAGAGTCTTTTCTTGTCAAAAAAAGGGGTCAAAATCAGTCTGAGAAGTGTCTTTTGATGTCGAAAAGGTTCAAAATCTGGCTATAAAGGATGTTTTTCTGTCCTAAAAAAGACTTAAAACGGTCTTCTCTTGTCAAAATAGGTGGTAAATCAGGCTGAAAAGGGTTTTTTCTAGTCGAAAAAGGGTCAAAATCACACTGAAAAGAGTCTTTTCTTGTCAAAAAAGGGTCTAAATCTGTCTGGAAGGTGTCTTTTCTTGTCAAAAAGGTTCAAAACCTGGCTAATAAGGGTGTTTTCCTGTCCGAAAAAGTTCAAAATCAGACTGAAAACGGTCTTCTCTAGTAGAAATAGTTCGTTAATCAGGCTAAAAAAGGTCTTCTCTAGTAGAAAAAGGGTCAAAATCTATCTAAAGTGGCTTCCCTTTTCTAAAAGGTTCAAAAATCTGGCTAAAAAGGGTCTTTTCTTGCCAAAAAGGTTTAAAACATGGTTAAAAAGGGCGTTTCCCTGTCCGAATAGTTCAAAATCAGACTGAAAACGGTCTTTTCTTGTCGAAAAATAAACTAAATCTCTCCGAAATGGCATTTTCTTGTCAAAACAAGGGTATGGTGTGTAGCCACAATGTTACAAGGTTTGGGCATATCTTTGGATATATTACTATTGGTGGAAATAGGAACGGCGGGATATGATTATAAATTACCTCAAAGTTGAGGCCGCTAATGACATATCCGGAAGTCACAATGGGAGGAGCAAGAATCAGACAAGTCTTGACGGACGTCAGAAGAGGCGTTAACCGCGCACCGCGGTGTAGATTCGGCCCACCGCCCAAATTCCAATAAACCGCAGGATTCTCCAAACATTCTTCTCCTTCACCGGACACATGAGGAGCCAATTCTTTCCAGCAACCCGTACTAATTTGAAGAGCGAAATCAAACTGATATTGACGATCTTCAAGCTGCGATCCAGGCAGAGAAGTCATCCTAGCTCTTTGAGCCGAATTGTAAATATCAGATTTTAAAATTTTCCTCGAAACCGGATTCACGGCTTCATGCCTCAAAGCAACATCATCAATCTAAAACAGATCTTTAACAAAAAATTTCTTTTTTTTATGTATACCAACATGAACAACAATGGTATCTTGTTTGGATTCTTCAAGATGCGATGATGATGGGAAAAATGCTCTTATTTGCTGTATATTGAGATATATTAATGGTAAATCTGCAGTCGTCATTTGGTCTAAAGGTGCTCCCGATGGTGGCCCGGCGACTTCTTTTTGGTAAATTAAAGGTTCAACAACTTTAATAAATTTTCCGAGAACGTTTGGAGACAAGACAAAATCGAGGGGCTCCAATTTTAAATCGACTTCAGTCACATAAGTACTCATTGAAGTTTTCGGGATTCCTGATTCCTTTATATGGCCAGATTTTGATATTTTGGCATGGTAACTTGTGGCCAAAGCTCTCGTCCATGTCAAAGCAAGAAATTCAGCGTTGTTAGAGGACGATTCATGAACCCGCATGACGACTCCTCCAAATGCTCCGAGGACCCAAGGAAGCTTTTTGCTTTCTCTAAAATAATGACGGACACTCGCAGTACCGATTTTCATCTTCACTTTTTGATATACGTGATCATTCAAGTCCATGTCGGCAGACAAAATTATATCTTCAAGATCGACGACAAGTTTGGAGATTTCGGGATTCAATTTGGCAGGCGAGGTCAAGAACGACATCGTAAATTTCGCCATCGTCCACTGAAGCCAGCATGAAAATTTCAAAGATACATTTTTCACTTTCGCATCCGGATTGTACTCCACAGTCTCATGTTGATATTTGATAGCAAAAGCATTGGAAACTTGATTCAAAGACGTCAAAAGTTCAGAAATCGCTCGAATTTGCTGGCGTCCAAAAATTGTATTCACGTTTGACGTGTCAATGTGGATTGTGATGGAAACCAAAGGAGATTGTGGTGAAAATTTCGATGTGACGGCAAGAGTGCAGTTGATCGAAAATGGTTCTATGAAGACATCTTTGATTTTACCATCAATGGTTCCATATCCGTTTATCCCGCTGATGTTGATTGACCACGGAAGCGTAGAAGAATCTAAAAAAAATTTGAAATTGAATGAACAATTGAATAAAACTTACCTTTCTTCCAATTATTAAGCATTAAAGGCAATTCATCATTTTCAATGTTGATCTTCCCATAAGTCGAGGTAACCACAACAGTCGGTATTTTGATAACCATGGCATATGAAGGGTTACATCGGCTGGCATAGGTTAAAGCCAGATCTGAAAAGTCGCCATAGACGACCAAAGACATCCATTTCATGACCCCTTCAATTTTCTGCATCTAAAATCTCAACTAGAAGGCCACTATTAAATAAAGGAAATTACGAATTCTTCGAGAGGTGGAAAGGATGTTTTTCGAACTGGAACTTTTTCGACAGGGCGGGATTTTTCTTCAGCGTTTTCTGGCTTTTTGCTCATGCTGCTTAAACTGCTTGTCGATATTTTTCGACTTATGGCCGATTTGTAACTCGAAGTCGATATTTTTCTTTGCATCAAACTTCTGAAAAATTGTTTTAAGACACTCGGGGGATCATCGGCTCTTACCCAGTATCGACATTATAAACGACGACTCCACCCTTGACAAAAGGCCGCGGCGTATAATTCAACCAATCAAAAACTGAATGTTGCAAATTCACATGGAAATGGCGAACTTTCAAATATAAAAGAAACGGAGCAGAACTTTGTTTGGAAATTGGTCTTTGACCGATTCCTTAAATAAATAAAAAATTAAAAATAAAAATTGAATTTTAAAAGTGAAAAAATTACCTTCACAGACGTTTTGGTTATTTTTCCCTGATGTCAACATCACGAATTCTTTTTCTCCTGAATTTATTATTTTTCCTGTCAAATTCCCTATTCGGATTTTCAAACTTTCGTTCACTTTACTCTGGACGAACATGAGATGCATTGAATTCAAAGAAAGATTTAAAATTGGTGAACCTGGGGAAAAAAAAGTTTATAAATTCTTCAATTTTTGACTGATTGCTTCAATATTTATACTGTTCTTTAGTCGGAAAAAGGTCAAAATATGTCTGAAAAGTGTCGAAATTAGGCTGAAAAGGGTCTTTTATTGTTAAAAAGGTTCAAAACTTGGCTAAAAAGGGCGTTTTCCTGTCCAAAAAGTTTCAAAATCAGACTAAAAACGGTCTTTTTTTTATCAAAAAAGTAAAAACAGGCTATAAAGGGTTTTCTCTAGTCTGAAAAATGACCAAATTCTGTCAGAAAAGGGTCTTCTTTTGTCAAAATCTGTCTGGAATGTGTCTTATCTTGTCACAATGGGTCAAAATCAGACTGAAAAGAGTCTTTTCATGCCAAAAAGGGTCAAAATCTGGCTGAAAAGGGTCTTTTCGTGTCAAAAATTTCAAAATCTGGCTAAAAAGGGCGTTTTCCAGTTCAAAAAAGCTCAAAATTGGACTGAAAACAGGTTGTAAATCAGGCTTCTCTAGTCGAAAAAGGGTCTTCTACATTGGAAAAAGGGTCAAAATCTGTCTGAAAAGTATCTTTCTATGTCAAAAAAGGGTCAAAATCTGGCTGAAATAGGTGTTTTCCTGTCCAAATAGGTTCAAAATCAGACTGAAAACTGTCTTTTCATGTCAAAAAAGGTTCTAAAACGGGCTGAAAAGGGTCTTCTCTAGTCTGAAAATGGTCTAAATAAGTCTGAAAAGTGTCTTCCCATGTTAAAAAGGGTCAAAATCTGTCTGAAAAGGATCTTATCTTGTCAAAATAGGTCAAAATCAGGCTGGAAAGGGTCGAAATCAGGCTAAAAAGGGTCTTTTCTTGTTAAATAGGTTCAAAAATTGGCTAAAAAGGGCGTTTTCCTGTCAAAAAACGTTTCAAAATCATACTATAAAACGGTCTTTTTTGTCCAACAATGTTCTTAAACAGGCTGAAAAGGGTTTTTCCTAGTCTGAAAATAGTCAAAATCTGTCTGAAAAGGGTATCCTTTTGTCAAAATGGGTAAAAATCTGTCTGGAAAGTGTTGAAATTAGGCTAAAAAGGGTCTTTTCTCGTCAAAAAGTTCTTTGGTCGAAAAAGGTTCTAATTGAAAGTTTTAAGCAACAACCTGAAGTCAAAGTTAATTGTTTTTAGATCTTGTTTGAAGAGCGTTTTTAGATAATTGTAAGACTGATTTTTAGGAGCATATTGGAACTGTTTGTTTCGCTGGAGACATGCGTTAAATGGACATTTTTAGAGGAATCGCTTATAGAGTGTGTGTTGTAGAGCGTTGTGTTGGACAAGTGTGTTAGGACTAGTTTAGCGTGTGTGTTTGAATAATGCTGAGAGTGTGTTTAGAGCGTTTGTGCGGACAAGTTTTGTAGACTAGTTTTTAAGACGTGTTTTTTAGACATAATCCTAAGACGTTTTTAGAGGTCGTTTTGATAGACGCAATTTTAGTGACTGTGTTAGAAGAAATTTTAGATAAGTCGCTAGATGACTGTTTAGTACGCGATGTTTTAACCTGATTGTTGTAGACTTTTAAAGACGTTTAGAGAATTTAAGACATCTTTTTAGAGCGTTTTAAACGCTGGTTGTTTTTAGACTGTTTAAAGACGTTTTTTAGAAATCCGTAAGACTGATCTAGATGCGTTTTGTCACTGTTTGTGAGTCATAGTTTGAGAGAGTGGTGGTTGAATTGACATGTTTTGGTAGATAATCCTAAGACTGTTTTAAAGCGTTTTTGAGGACTGTATTTTTAAGACGTTTTAGATGAAGGTGGCCGTAAGGACTTAGTTTGTGAGAGCGGTTTTTAAGAACGTGTTTTTTAGACTGTTGTCGAACAGACGTTTATGAGGATAATGGCCTAAGCTATTTTGGAACGCGTTGTAAGCCGTTTTTAGGGCAGTTTGGTGTTGCCTATTTTAAGACAGATTTGTAGAGAGCGGTCGAAATGGTGTTGTGTTTTCAGTTTGTTAGAACATTTGAGAACGCAATACGTAAAAAAAAACAATAAATAATAAATAAGTGTAAGTAATAGATAGATGTAATAATAAATAATAATAGCGAACTACTAAGTGTTTTTTTTTTTATTTTTTTTATTATTATTTTTTTTTGTTGTTGTGTTTTTGTTGAGATTTGTGGAGGAGTTTTTGGAGGGTCAGAATTAGTGGGGAAGAATGGAACAGTAGAAAATGGTAGAGATAAATTATTTTTTGTGAATGATTATTTGTCGCAACGGTTATGTAATTTGCCTGTGTGGGATAAGTAATGAAAAGTAATTCTCGGCGTACTCGTCCGTGTTATTTCTAATTGTTTCAACCTGAAAAGACATATTTTTTACATCTTAAGGAACTTTGCGTTTGATGGCATCTTGCGGAGATGCTAGGTTGAGATCCTTGTCTTACGCTGTGAGCTTTGGGGGTGGTTTGATTTGGTTCCTCTTATTAGGCTGAGGCTGCTGCCTAATGGGCCACCGAATGGTGATGGTTTAGGTGGGCCGT
Organism: Orius laevigatus; assembly: GCA_018703685.1. Lineage (NCBI taxonomy): Eukaryota > Metazoa > Arthropoda > Insecta > Hemiptera > Anthocoridae > Orius > Orius laevigatus. Next base: position 544 of record JAGWEN010000932.1, on the reverse strand, counting down.
ACTATAACATGTGGGTGGGAGCTATGTGCCGAATTTCATGAGTCAGTTGTAGGAGAGCAATGACTGTTGTGTGAAGGGATAGGATCGACCTGAAATTAGCGTTGATGTCCTCTCGCAAGCAAGGGCTATGCCGAGCGGCCAGGAGTGAAGGAAGCGAAGTGTTCACTGTTGATGCGGTAGAGTCGCCCTGGGCAGGCTGCAGGCTGTAGAGTGTGATGTCTGTCTTATCTTGCGAGGTTACTTGCAGAATTATCGCGATTTTGGAGTGTCTCTGGAGATTTGTCAGCGAACCGTGGCGCAGATATTATCGATGCAATGGAGTTATCGTGTCGGATGTCCATCGCATGGGTGGCAGTATGTGTTTGTATAGAATGCAACTAATTTTCGTCTTTTTGATGGCCGAGTATTGGGGTTTTGTGGCCATGTGTTGAGGGTTAAGATGATTAGCTAAGGTGAAGAAAGAATTTTGTTGTTTTGCCAAGCTTGTGAGAAGGAGATAGTGTACGAAAAGGAAGACATAGGCATGGAGCTGTTTTGTATGGGG
>JAGWEN010000931.1:0-47779 GCA_018703685.1 Orius laevigatus | reverse complement strand
TGGTCTGTCTGTTAGTCTGTCTGACTGTCGGTCTGTTTGTCAGTCGTTCGTCCGTCGGTCCGTCTGTCAGTATGTCCGTCCTTGTGTCGGTCCGTCTGTCGGTCTGTCCGTCCGCGGTCTGTCGGACGACCATCCTTCTGTCGGTCAGTTAGTCCGTATGTCTGGTCATCGATCCTTCTGTCAGTATGTCCGTTCGTCCTTCTGTCGGTCTGTCTTAGTCGGTCCGTATGTCTGTCCGTCGGTAAGTACGTCCGTCCTTCTGTCGGTCCGCTGGTCTGTCTGCTAGTCTGTCTGACTGTCGGTCTGTTTGCCAGTATATCTGTCCGTCGGTCCGTCTCTCAGTATGTCCGTCCTTGTGTCGGTCCGTCCGACTGTCGGTCTGTCTGTCCGCCGGTCAGTCTGTCAGGACGACCATCATTCTGTCGGTCAGTTAGTCCGTATGTCTGGTCGTCGATCCGTCTGTCAGTATGTCCGTTCGTCATTCTGTCGGTCTGTCCGTCGGTAAGTACGTCCGTCCTTCTGTCGGTCCGCTGGTCTGTCTGTTAGTCCGTCTGACTGTCGGTCTGTTTGTGAGTCGGTTCGTCTGTCGGTCCGTCTGTCAGTATGTCCGACCTTCTATCGGTCCGTCTGTCAGTATGTCCGTCCTTCTGTCTGTCCGTCGGTCAGTATGTCCGTCCTTCTATCGGTCCGTCTGTTAGTAAGTCCGTCCTTCTGTCTGTCCGTCTGTCAGTATGTCCGTCCTTCTGTCTGTCCGTCTGTCAGTATGTCCGTCCTTCTGTCTGTCTGTCGGTCAGTATGTCCGTTCTTCTGTCGTTCCGTCCGACTGTCGGTCTGTCTGTCCGCCGGTCAGTCTGTCAGGACGACCATCCTTCTGTCGGTCAGTTAGTCCGTATGTCTGGCCGTCGATCCGTCTGTCAGTATGTCCGTTCGTCATTCTGTCGGTCTGTCCGTCGGTAAGTACGTCCGTCCTTCTGTCGGTCCGCTGGTCTGTCTGTTAGTCCGTCTGACTGTCGGTCTGTTTGTCAGTCGGTTCGTCTGTCGGTCCGTCTGTCAGTATGTCCGTCCTTTTATCGGTCCGTCTGTCAGTATGTCCGTCCTTTTATCGGTCCGTCTGTCAGTATGTCCGTCCTTCTGTCTGTCCGTCGGTCAGTATGTCCGTCCTTCTATCGGTCCGTCTGTCAGTAAGTCCGTCCTTCTGTCTGTCCGTCTGTTAGTATGTCCGTCCTTCTGTCCGTCGGTCCGTCTGTCAGTATGTCCGTCCTTCTGTCTGTCTGTCGGTCAGTATGTCGGTTCGTCTGTCGGTCCGTCTGTCAGTATGTCCGTCCTTCTGTCTGTCCGTCGGTCAGTATGTCCGTCCTTCTATCGGTCCGTCTGTCAGTAAGTCCGTCCTTCTGTCGGTCCGTCTGACAGTATGTCCGTCCTTCTGTCTGTCCGTCGGTCCGTCTGTCAGTATGTCCGTCCTTCTGTCTGTCTGTCGGTCAGTATGTCCGTTCTTCTGTCGGTCCGTCTGACTGTCGGTCTGTTTGTCAGTCGGTTCGTCTGTCGGTCCGTCTGTCAGTATGTCCGTCCTTCTGTCGGTCCGTCTGTCAGTATGTCCGTCTTTCTATCGGTCCGTCTGTCAGTATGTACGTCCGTCCATCTCTTAACTAATAAAATATCGCAAGTTTTGTTTGATCTAATCTTCCTAGTTCGCTGAAATTTTCAGTACATAAACGCTATCATGGGGCCTATGGTGGTCCCCTAAAAGTTTCCTTGTAATACGGAAGATCGTCGCTAATAGATTTTCAATTCAATTTCGGTTTATCTTACAGTTTACAAAACAAAAGGAACAACAAACTCCACTGACGTCACGCGGGCTCGATTCTGATTGGCTCCGAGCAACGAGTATCCCCTTGGCACTCTAATGACGTCACACGTGGAGGGAAACCCTTTAGAGTCGACACCCTCTACTCGAACCGGATAAAGAAAACAGGGACAGGGCGAACAGCTGAGTTTCCAGTGCTGATTCACTTTTTTCCCCTTTCCATTTACCCACCAAAACCTCGTAGACAAAACGTTCTACTATTTGAAATTATATATTTTTCTACTAGTCCTCTAGCTTGAGCTTTCGATCTCCTCAACCAAAATCCATTCCTCACCCTTGACGTCCTTTCAGAAAACATTTTGAAGCGAAGATGGCTGCAACACGTAGGTTACAAAAGGTATTCAATTTATTCCATTTCTATTCTATTTCCTCATGTTTTCTTCTACGGATTTATCATTTGGATTCCAGAAGATTCCTTTTCCTTAAGACAATTTTGACACGCTTCGCCCATTCTACTTCCCACTTGAGACTTTTCCTTGAGATGAATTGAATGAATTATAAATTAAAACATGTTCTTGCTTGCCTCTACTAGGACATGGGCGGCCTCTTTTTCTTTATTTTACCCTCCATATCAAACAGGTTCACTGATTGTAGGCGTTCTATGGTCCTTTGCAGTTAGACGCCCTTTGTAAAGTCATTTGTGATTCTATCTTTAAAATGAGACTAGTCTCGACTTCCTGGGACTTTACTTTGTTCTTTCCTCCTTCTACTTGGACATGAGCAGTAGAATGGCCTCTTTTTCTAAATTTAGGGGATCACTAGGTAGGGAAGTACAATGGAGGCTACCTTAAAATATGCAAACTACCTAGGTTGTCAATTAGAAGCCTTATGTATGTATACACGAGTCTCGACTATGTATAAACTAATCTCTAGACACTATGTATAGGTAGACCTTATGTGAGGACTTATGTACGTACAAAAACCCTCCGTGTAAAAAACACCCCGCCTCGCAAAACTCCTTCTTCTTCAGCCGGAAAAAGATATGATATCAACTTTCCCGCCCGCCGATGTGCGAGAGGTCGGTATGATTTAGAGAAAGAGGAGAGATGAAGCGCCCTTGCTCCCATTTTCAAAGCTCCCCTTGGCGGCATCGCGAAATACTTGTTTACAGGGTGCATTAGATGGGTAGCTATGCAAATACCTTAATCAGTGATTACTGGTTAGGATTGTGGAACTATTGAATGAAAATACATCATTGGAAGAGGAAAACAGTAAGTTGAATTTTTCACGACTGGTTTTGAAGGTTTCATATGCTGAACAACTAACTTTTTGTACATTTGTAACTTTTGCACTTTTTGTAATAACTTTGTAAGTGCAATTTCTTTACGTTAGTTCTGTTTAACTTAAGTTAGGAGACGGATGGCAAATGCTCAGGAGCATCTCCTTGCTCAGTAATCACTATTCAGGTGTTATCGTATTTAAAAAGTAATAGTGGAGGAAACCTGCATAAACCATGATAATTGAATTTAAGAATTATGTTATCGATCAATCTAAAAGACTTACTACAGATGCATTATGTGCAGAGGTAACTGATTTCCCTGATAAAAAGTATTTCGCGATGCCGCCAAGGGGAGCTTTGAAAATGGGAGCAAGGGCGCTTCATCTCTCCTCTTTCTCTAAATCATACCGACCTCTCGCACATCGGCGGGCGGGAAAGTTGATATCATATCTTTTTCCGGCTGAAGAAGAAGGAGTTTTGCGAGGCGGGGTGTTTTTTACACGGAGGGTTTTTGTACGGATATCACATCTTTTTGTAGTTGAAATTGTAGTTGACTTGGAACGTCCATAAGCAAGAATAGTTATCAAAGTAAACAAAACAAACTAACATCGACAAAATAATTTTTTCGAAATTAAAAACTTGGGCTTAATTTTATGTTTTTGCCGTGATGAACCATTATAATTATGGCAATAATCTCAAATTTTAATTCGATTTCAATTTGAACTTTCAAGTAACCTAAAAGCCTAAGTGGCTGCAAGCAACCTGAAATTGATTTTTTTGAATTCAGCTATGCGTTATATCTTTCAGCGGGTTAAATATTTGTTTAAATTTGGGTGGTTTGGGTGTTTTTGGTGATTTGGGTGTTTTTGGTAATTTGGGTGTTTTTGGTAATTTGGGTGGTTTGGGTGTTTTTGGTAATTTGGGTGGTTTGGGTGTTTTTTGGTGGTTTGGGTGTTTTTGGTGATTTGGGTGGTTTGGGTGTTTTTGGTGGTTTGGGTGTTTTTGGTGGTTTGGGTGTTTTTGGTGATTTGGGTGTTTTTGGTGATTTGGGTGGTTTGGGTGTTTTTGGTGATTTGGGTGGTTTGGGTGTTTTTGGTGATTTGGGTGGTTTGGGTGTTTTTGGTGATTTGGGTGGTTTGGGTGTTTTTGGTGATTTGGGTGTTTTTGGTAATTTGGATGATTTGGGTGTTTTTGGTGGTTTGGGTGTTTTTGGTGATTTGGGGGCTTTTGGTAATTTGGTTGGTTTGGGTGTTTTTGGTGATTTGGATGGTTTGGTTGTTTTTGGTGATTTGGGTGGTTTGGGTGTTTTTGGTGATTTGAGTTTTTTGGGTGTTTTTGGTGGTTTGGGTGGTTTGGGTGTTTTTGGTGGTTTGGGTGTTTTTGGTGTTTTTGGTGGTTTGGGTGTTTTTGGCGATTTGGGTGGTTTGGGTGTTTTTGGTGATTTGGGTGGTTTGGGTGTTTTTGGTTTGGGTGTTTTTGGTGATTTGGGTGGTTTGGGTGTTTTTGGTGATTTGGGTGTTTTTGGTGGTTTGGGTGTTTTTGGTGATTTGGGTGGTTTGGGTGTTTTTGGTGATTTGGGTGTTTTTGGTAATTTGGGTGATTTGGGTGTTTTTGGTGGTTTGGGTGTTTTTGGTGATTTGGGGGTTTTTGGTAATTTGGTTGGTTTGGATGTTTTTGGTGATTTGGATAGTTTGGGTGTTTTTGGTGATTTGGGTGGTTTGGGTGTTTTTGGTGATTTGGGTGGTTTGGGTGTTTTTGGTGATTTGGGTGGTTTGGGTGTTTTTGGTGATTTGGGTGGTTTGGGTGTTTTTGGTGATTTGGGTGGTTTGGGTGTTTTTGGTGATTTGGGTGTTTTTGGTAATTTGGGTGGTTTGGGTGTTTTTGGTAATTTGGGTGGTTTGGGTGTTTTTGGTAATTTGGGTGGTTTGGGTGTTTTTGGTGATTTGGGTGTTTTTGGTAATTTGGGTGGTTTGGGTGTTTTTGGTGATTTGGGTGGTTTTGGTAATTTGGGTGGTTTTGGTAATTTGGGTGGTTTGGGTGTTTTTGGTGATTTTGGTGGTTTAGGTGTTTTTCGAGTGCCCTAGGAAAGTGAATTTTTATATTGGTTTGGCGTTTTTCAAGGTCGATGTTTGAGTGCGCAGTAAAAGTTGCGCAGTAGCCCTAAAATTTCAGTTTTTTGGTCATAACTTTTTTTTGCGACCAGCTATCGGGTTAAATCTTTCAAAAGGCACTGGCTAAAATTGAAACGAAGGTCCCTGTAAAATTTCAAGTCGATCGGTGCAGAAGTAGAGGCTGTAGCCCTGGCTAACTGAATAAGGAGAAGAAGGAGAAGAAAAACATGGTAAAGGCCGAAAACCGGGTTTTCAGAGTTCTATATCTCAGCTCCATGTGAACCGATCGACTTGAAATTTTCAGGGCTTCCTATTATCGTATTAGAGAAGGTCTCTATAAAATTTCAAGTAAACCGTTCCTCAGGAAGCCGAGATCCAGATACCCGAAAATCGCATCTCGTCACGTCCAGTAAACATACACTTGGTACCGTTTGAACTTTCGGACGGATTTTGCTTGGCGGGGCGGAACGCTACCGCGTTCCTAGATAGGTAGACCCTATGTTTAGGCAGACCTTATGTGAAGACTTTTGTAAAGACAGACCCCATGTGTAGAATCTATGTATAGGGAGACTTTATATACAGATTACAGGTAGACCCTATGTATAAGTTGACCCTATTTGCAAACCTCTTGTATTGGTAGACCCTTTGTATAAACTCTATGTATAGGTAGACCCTTTGTATGGACTTGATGTATAGGTAGACCCTTTATATATGTATACTCTGTGTGTAGGTAGACCCTTTGTATAGATTCTATGTATAGGTAGACCCTTTGTATAGACTCTATGTATTGGCAGACCCTTTGTATAGACTTGATGTATAGGTAGACCCTTTGTATAGACTTGATGTATAGGTAGACCCTTTATATATGTATACTCTGTGTGTAGATTCCCTTTGTATAGATTCTATGTATTGGTAGACCCTTTGTATAGACTTTATGTATAGGTAGACCCTTCGTATATGTATACTCTGTGTGTAGGTAGACCCTTTGTATAGGGAGACTATAATACATACATATATAGGTAAACTTATACATATAGTGTATACCTATACATCAGTGTAGACCCTACATATAGGTAGACCTTTTGTAGAGACTCTATGTTTAGGCAGACCGTATGTATAGACTTTATGTATAGGTAGACTTTTGTATAGATTCTATGTATAGGTAGACCATTTGTATAGACTTTATGTACAGGTAGACTTTTGTATAGATTCTATGTATAGGTAGACCTTTTGTATAGACTTTATGTATAGGTAGACTTTTGTATAGATACTATGTATAGGTAGACCTTTTGTATAGACTTTATGTATAGGTAGACCTTTTGTATAGACTCTATGTATAGGTAGACCTTTTTTATAGACTCGACGTATAGGTAGACCTTTTGTATAGATTTTATGTATAGGTAGACCTTTTGTATAGACTCTATGTATAGGTAGACCGTATGTATAGACTCTTATGTACAGGCAGACCGTATGTATAGACTCTTATGTATAGGCAGACCGTATGTATAGACTCTTATGTATAGGTAGACTCTATGTGTAGGACCTATGTATAGAGTAGTATTTGTCATTTGTAATTATTACCTTTAAAATGAGACTAGTCTCGACTTCCTAGGACTTACCATTTTCCAAAAATCCATTAATGTGTGGTAAAAGACTCTTTTTATGGAACCTCTTGAAGACAATTGGTGATCTTCACCAAATGGAGGGTTGGGGGAGGTGATGGTAAGGTTGAGAGTTGGGCCGGTGAGGGGAAAAACAATGGCTGGGAAAACTCTCCCTAATTTAAAGCCTTCGTAACCCCTTAACGGCTAGCGATACGCGAAAAATGAATAAGGACAATTTTGTTGCAAATTTCATCAGCTACATTTTACATTAAGCAAATTTTTTCATGGGACCTACCGTTTTCGAGCTAGGAGAGAAAATGGCTGGGAAAACTCTCCCTAAACCCTTCGTAACCCCTTAACGGCTAGCGATACGCGAAAAATGAATAAAGACAATTTTGTTGCAAATTTTCTCAGCTACATTTTACATTAAGCAAATTTTTTGATGGGACCTACCGTTTTCGAGCTAGGAGAGAAAATGGCTGGGAAAACTCTCTCTAAACCCTTCGTAACCCCTTAACGGCTAGCGATTCGCAAAAAATGAATAAGCACAATTTTGTTGCAATTTTCATCAGCTACATTTTACATTAAGCAAATTTTTTGATGGGACCTTCCGTTTTCGAGCTAGAAGAGAAATTGTATTTCGATGTTTTTGTTGCAGGAACTGAATGATATTCGATCGTCAGGTTTGAGATCTTTCCGTGATATCCATGTCGATGAAACAAACATTCTATCGTGGACCGGTTTGATCGTTCCAGACAACCCGCCTTATAACAAAGGCTCATTTAGGATCGAAATCAATTTCCCCGCCGAGTATCCATTTAAACCACCGAAAATTTGCTTTAAGACGAAAATCTACCATCCGAATATCGACGAAAAAGGTCAAGTTTGCCTCCCGATAATCAGCGCCGAGAACTGGAAACCGGCGACGAAAACCGATCAAGGTAATCCATCGATAAAAAACGAAAATTTCAATTTTTCTTTTTTAGTCATTCAAGCTTTGATCGCTTTAGTAAACGATCCCGAACCTGAACATCCGCTCAGAGCAGACTTAGCTGAAGAATTAACCAAGGATAGGAAGAAGTTCTTTAAAAACGCCGAAGATTACACTAAGAAGTACAGCGAGAGGCGGCCAACTGATTAGACTAATTAAGTGTTTAATGTGACGTTTCAAATTTTCATAAACTTTGGTCACGTGAACTTCAAATTAACCGTAAACGAAATTTTTTTGTTTTTTTTCCCCCTTTTACGACACTCTTGGACACGATGTGTGCAGTTAAAAGTGGAAATTCAAAACCACAAGCACTAATCACCAGAGGGGACTCCGATTAGAATATTTTGGCTCTTTTTTTTTCGACGTTCATCAAACTTTATGTATCAAATTCTTGTTGGATAATAAATTTCATCAAAACTTAAACTGTTTATTCATTTTGCAGAGTTTGTATTCATATCATTAGAATGAAAATTTAGCCTGTACAGTGTATTATCAATTTTACTTTATGAAATGGAAGCTTTTGTCCGAAAAATTGTAACCTGAGTCAACTTCCAAAAATGAGTACTTAATGCATTATTATTGTGATTTATGAAGTGATGAATGGATTATTTTATAAAAAAATAAATTATATTCACTAATTACACTTTTTGAATGCTCTTGGAAGATTTAAGATTATGCTTTTTATATGAAACTTTGATGTTTCTGTAAGTTTGTTGTTATAACCCTTTTGATTTAAAGTTCATCACGTTGACAATATTTTGTATTTAACTCTATAAAAACATAAAAATGTTGCTGTTTTTGGCTTAAAAAGGACGATTTTCTACCCTCAGAGTAGGCACCCTTTGACTTATGAAGTGATTTTTAACCTCAAAGATCAAACGACCTTCAATACGTCTATTTTTCAGAAAGAAATGATGATAGTGGCAGAAAATTCTTATTTATTGACCTCAAAAGAAGAAAATGAGTTGATTTCTACATTTTTAATAAATAAAAACCTAATATCCGCCATGACAGGCTTTGGGCCAATCACTACTCACCTTTTCAATTCTACTCACCCATTGGCTGATGAATCCTCCCCTCTTTTCAGAAAGCGAAAATTATCAGTATTTTGACCTGACGAAAAAAATCATACAAGTAAACCCCCCTTGGATTTTTGCAAAGAATCCATTGGCGTCGATAAATTTAGGATCAGACATTCAGGGGGCTCCAGAACGACCCTAACTTCGTTATTTTAAATGCAAACCTTATGTTTTGACTCTGGAATTCGATTCTATGCTTGATTTCCAGTAAATTTTACTTAGAACACTTTTTTGATAGGACCAAACGTTCCGGGGTTACAAATACTGTGCCACTTGACATCTAAAAGCTGATTATCCGCTAAAATTTTGGCCTGACGAAAAAAAGTATCCAAGTAAACCCCTCTTAGATTTTAGCAAGGAATTGAATGGTGTCAATAACTTTTGGATATGACCTACAGGGTGCTCCAGAACGACCTTAACTTCGTTATTTTAAGTGCTAACCTTATGTTTTGACTCTGGAATTCGATTCTATGCTTGATTTCCAGTAAATTTTACTTAGAACACTTTTTTGATAGGACCAAACGTTCCGGGGTTACAAATACTGTGCCACTTGACATCTAAAAGCTGATTATCCGCTAAAATTTTGGCCTGACGAAAAAAAGTATCCAAGTAAACCCCTCTTAGATTTTAGCAAGGAATCGAATGGTGTCAATAACTTTTGGATATGACCTACAGGGTGCTCCAGAACGACCTTAACTTCGTTATTTTAAATGCAAACCTTATGTTTTGACTCTGGAATTCGATTCTATGCTTGATTTCCAGTAAATTTTACTTAAAACACTTTTTTGATAGGACCGCACGTTCCAGCAAATTTCTCGATTAACAAGGTGCCGAAAAGAAAAATCTCCATTGAGCCTGAAGGTTGTCTTTTTAATAAGGATCTCTTCCATACAGCAAAATTATAATTAAAAAAAAGATTCTTTTTATTACATACTAAAAATTGAGACAAAAATTCAAATAAAAAAATTCAAGGCTCATATTTACAAATTGATTTTTCTTTTTAAATTGTTTTTGTCCTTCCGGAGTCGAAAACGAACAAAAAAGGGAAAAAACATGTACACATTTATAAAGAAATTTATACATAAAATATTGTTATACAACAAAAAACGGCTCAATTACTGAAATACAATGTTATATCTCTTAATTTTTAGACGTATTTTTAAAAGCACATACAAAAATCATATAACTAGCTATTTTTGTACAAAAGATAAAACTTAAATATTTGTTAAAAACAAGAAGGTTTTCAGTTACATGTAACAGGAGAGGACTTTTTCTTTAATACGATGTCCTTCAAGTTGAGATGGACTTTGGCCTTCCTTTCGGGAGGGACAGACTGAAGGCAGAATCGTTTGAAAGCTTCCAGTTCTCTTTCCGCTGCGTCGATTTCGCCGTCGTTAAGATCGATGTCCTTTGGAGCGAAAACGCTGTCTGAAAATGCGAAAAAAGTCCAGTCAAACTAAGCCTGGGGGTGGAAAAAAATAAGGTATTTTGTTTCTCAGGGGTTGGTCCCCTGATTAACCACAAAAAAGTCCATAGATTTGGACGCTAGAGCGTTTTTTAATGCGATTTTTTTTCGTTTTTTTCCTAATATCTCGAAAACCGTAGGTCGTAGGCGAAAAGATTTTTAGTACAAAATTAAAGATATTTAAATTTCCTATAATTTTGAGCTGATACGATTTTTTGTAGGACCAAACGTATAGGAGCTACGAGGTTGCAAAAAGCCATGGCTTTCTATTTTGACCTCTGAAGGACAGAAGACGTCATCTAATCAAAAAAGTGTGCTTAATAAAAGTTGTAGAGAATTTAATTACCTTTAAGAACCAACCCTAAAAAAAAATTGACGGTCAAAAGTCTGGGGTTGGGGGTAAATTTCATTCAAAAATTGATATTTCAAAAAAATGAATAAACGCAAAATTAAGGTTTATAATATTTGCTACAAATTTGATTTACTAAGATTTTTTGTAGGACCAAACGTTTCTGAGCTACGAGGCGACAGGTCCTTTTGGAGTAAAAAATGTATTTTTGAAATTTACCCTCACCCCTATCTGTTGATTTTTAATTGATTCTCGATAGTTGATTTTAAATGGAAATTGAATTCTCTACAACGTTTACTTAGCATGCTTTTTTGATTAGAAAACGCCTTCCTTGCTTTTTTCCGACTTTTCTAAAATCTGACTTTTTTTATAGCAAAAACTCGAAAATCCCACTTCTTTGTCACCTCGTAGCTCAGAAACGTTTGGTCCCACAAAAAATCTTAGTAAATCAAATCTGTAGAAAATTTTATAAACTTTAATTTTGTTTTTATAAATTTTTTTGAAATTTCAATTTTTGAATGAAATTTTTTTTTTTAAATTTTTTGAAATTTACCCCCACTCCTTCCTTATGATCGTTAATTGCTTTTTGAGAGTCGGTTTTTAAAGTTAATTAAATTCTCTACAACTTTTATTAAGTACACTTTTTTGATTAAATGACGTCTTCTGTCCTTTAGAGGTCAAAATAGAAAACCCCGGTTTTTAGCGAGCTCGTAGCTCAGAAACGTTTGGTCCTATGAAAAAATCATATTAGATCAAAATTATAGAAAATTTAATTATCTTTAATTTTGTACTAAAAATTATTTCGCCTACGACAAACGGTTTTCGAGATATTGCAGAAAAAACGACAAAAATCACCTTAAAACGCTCAATCCTCACGTTTTTGGGGACTTTTTTGTGGTTAATCAGGGGACCAACCCCTACACATTTCCATACATAAATAAAATAACTTATTTTTTTTCTTTTATTTGGCATTTTCGGGCTTAGGTTGACTGGACTAAAAATAAAAAAAGCAAAGGAAAGGACATACCAAGCATTTTCCATTCATCGGGATTGTTGATCGGCTCATTTCCTTTCTTTGACTTCTTTTTTTTCTTTTTGTTTGCATCCAACTTAATTTCTGTCACTTGCTTGCTTCCAGCATAAGGATTGATAGTCAAAACTGACATTTGATGGACGAGATTGTTGTTTTGAGAAGCCAAAGGTATAGGGTCTATATCCAAACCGGGATACGATGTTTTATCGCATTTCTTTTGGTCTTGGTCTTTCTTTTTCTGTTTTTTCTTTTTCGCATTTCCTTCAGCTCTCACTCCTCCTAAACAAAATATAAATAAAATCTTTAAATTTTCCTTAAATATTACCATTTGGCGACATTTCTTTCAATTTATTGGTGTTCACGACGATGACTTCGGAAGAAGGCGAAGATTTGGGAGGTGCGTTGTTGACTTTTGAATTCTGAGCTTCCTAAAATGGAATCGTTTTTTTTTAGTTTTGTGGTCAAAAAAAGTGGCTTTTTCTGGAAATAGTGAGTTTTTAAGCGTTTTTTACGTTAATAGTCCAGTCAATCTAAGCCTGGGGGTAAAAATAAGGTCCCCTGATTAACCACAAAAAAGTCCTCTACCGTGAGGATTGGCGTCTGGAGCGTTTTTAAAGTGACTTTTTTCGTTTTTTCTGCAATATCTCGAAAACCGTTAGTCGTAGGCGAAATAATATTTAGTACAAAATTAAAGATAATTAAATTTGCTATAATTTTGAGCTAATATGATTTTTTCGTAGGACCAAACGTTTCTGAGCTACGAGGTCGCAAAAAAACGGGGTTTCTATTTTGACCTCTAAAGGACAGAAGACGTCATTTAATCAAAAAAGTGTACTTAATAAAAGTTGTAGAGAATTTAATTAACTTTAAAAAACGACTCTCAAAAAACAATTAACGATCAATAGGCAGGGGTGGGGGTAAATTTCAAAAAATTTAAAAAAAATTTTCATTTAAAAATTGAAATTTCAAACAATTTTATAAAAACAAAATTAAAGCCTAAAAAATTTACTGCGAATTTGATTTAATAAGATTTTTTGTAAGACCAACCGTTCATGAGCTACGAGGCGACAAAAAAGCGGGAATTTCGAGTTTTTCCTAAGAAAAAAGTCAGATTTTAGAAAAGTCGGAAAAAATCAAGGAAGGGGATATCCTATCAAAAAAGTGTACTAAGTAAACGTTGTAGAGAATTCAATTTCCATTTAAAATCAACTATCGAGAAGCAATTAACGATCAACATGTAGGGGTGGGGGTAAATTTAAAAAACACAATTTTAACCCCAGAAGGACCTGTCGCCTCGTAGCTCAGATACGTTTGGTCCTACAAAAAATCTTACTAGGTCAAATTTGTAGCAAATTTTATAGGCTTTAATTTTGTTTTTATAAAATTTTTTGAAATTTCAATTTTTGAATGAAATTTTTTTTGAAATTTACCCCCACCCCTGCCTATTGATCGTTAATTGCTTTTTGAGAGTCGTTTTTTAAAGGTAATTAAATTCTCTACAACTTTTATTAAGTACACTTTTTTGATTAAATGACGTCTTCTGTCCTTTAGAGGTCAAAATAGAAACCCCGGTTTTTTTGCGACCTCGTAGCTCAGAAACGTTTGGTCCTACGAAAAAATCATATTAGCTCAAAATTATAGCAAATTTAATTATCTTTAATTTTGTACTAACAATTATTTCGCCTACGACTAACGGTTTTCGAGATATTGCAGAAAAAAAGAAAAAAATCACCTTAAAAACGCTCTATACGCCAATCCTCACAGGTTTCGGGGACTTTTTTGTGGTTAATCAGGGGACCTACACCTACACATTTCCATAGATAAACAAAATACCTTATTTATTTATTTATTTATTTATTTTTATTTTTATTTATTTATTTTTTTTTGCCCTTTTCGGGCTTAGATTGACTGGACCATAAGTCATGTAAACTCAGAACAAACTTTTTTCGGTGGTTCTAGAACCCAAAAAAGTTTCGCCATATCTGAGGGAAAAATATGGATTTTCGAAAATTGATTAATATATCATTTCTTATGTAAAATCGCACTAGAAATTCAATGGAATCAATTAAAAAATTGTAAGACCAATATTTTTCAAGTTATCACCCAAAAAAAAGGCCTCTTCACTAAGGAAACTACCCCAGGAAATTTTTTTATGGCAAAAACAACATCATATTTGTACTCAGCACCCCAAAAAACTATAAGATATCAAATTTTATCAACATTTTATCAAAATATTTTTTTATTTTTGATCTTGATAAAATTTGATATCTTATAGTTTTTTGGGGTGCTGAGTACAAATATGATGTTGTTTTTGCCATAAAAAAATTTCCTGGGGTAGTTTCCTTAGTGAAGAGGCCTTTTTTTGGGCGATAACTTGAAAAATATTGGTCTTACAATTTTTTAATTGATTCCATTGAATTTCTTGTACAATTTTACATAAGAAATGATATATTAATCAATTTTTTTAAATTCATATTTTGGCTAAGGCTTGGGGTCTAGAAATTGCCGTACTTTAGGCTTTTTGTTGAGCTGAGATTCAGAAGCGTCGACTTTCGTGATGGTGATTCCAGGCGGAAGTTTAAGATCGTCGATGTTGAAATTGGCGGTCGGATGTTTGGACATCGTATTGATCGCATTGTTGATCTGAATCGAAGTCGGATTCGTCAACTGCTTGGCAGGTTTCACCGGTTGCTTCGTTGGCACTGGAGGAGGAGGGACAGGCTCCGGTTTCTGCGGCATCTCCTTCTTCTGCTTCGTCTTCTTCACTATTTTCACCGAGTTGGACTCTACTTGATTCTTTGACTTTTTCATGTTCTCATTTTTCGAATGTTGCTGCTGACTTTCATGCAGGACGTCTTTCACTTTGCATACTAAAATATATATATATATATATATATATATATATATATATATATATATATATATATATATATATATATATATATATATATAAATGTGGAATCAGGTAAAGACTATCACAGAGTCAGGAACAGCTATCGCTGATGATCAGGATCAGATTGATAGTAGCGATAGCTGTTCCTGACTCTGTGATAGTCTTTACCTGATTCCACATATATATATTAATATAATATATAAAATATAAAAAATTACCTTGACCATTCAATAAAGTATAAAGAACTTTATCTTGTTTAGGAGTTGCACCTCGAAGGGTAATCGTGACTGTGGGTTCAGAGCTGTGTGGTTCCATGATTCTTTTGATCGTCACCATTTGGGAACCTGGATTTTCTTTGGGTTGAGATTGTTGAGCGTTTTGTTCTTTTTGAGAGTTTTGAGATCGGTTTTTGGATTTTTTCTTCGACTTCAATGCATTCATTTGCATCTGTTCTTTAAGTTTGGCGAGCCTTAGTTCTTCTTCCCTTTGCTTCTTGGCGAGCGCCTCCTGAAGTTGCCGAGCCTTTTCTTCTTCCTCTTTTTTCTTCCTCAGCAACTGAATCTACAAAACAAACATTCTGATAAGCAGGATCCTAAGGGTCCAAACATAGTGGACCAATTATCAGCCAGAATTTTGACCTGACGAAAAAAATTATCCAAGCAAACCCCCCTTAATTTTGAGTGAGGAATCGATTGGAATTGATAAATTTTGGATCCGGCATACAGGGTGCTCCAGAACGACCCTAACTTCGTTATTTTATATATAAACCTTATGTTTTGAGGATGGAAATCGATTCTAAACATGATTTCCAGTAACTTTTACTTAGAACACTTTTTTGATAGGACCAATCGTTCTGGGGTTACGAATACATTATCACTTGGCAATTATCCGCTAAAATTTTGGCCTGACGAAAAAAAGTATCCAAGTAAACCCCCCTTGGATTTTAGCAAGGAATCGATTGGCATCAATAAATTATGGTTTTGACGTACAGGGTGCTCCAGAACGACCTTAACTTCGTTATTTTATATGCAAACCTTATGTTTTGACTCTGGAATTTGATTTTACGCTTGATTTCCAGTAAATTTTACTTAGAACACTTTTTTGATAGGACCAAACGTTCTGGAGGTAAATGCCACTTAACATGGACCATCTAATCGTAACTCCCGGACGTTTGGCCCTATCAAAAAAGTGTTCTAAGTAAAAGTTACTGGAAATCAAGCATAGAATCGAATTCCACAGTCAAAACATAAGGTTTGCATTTAAAATAACGAAGTTAGGGTCGTTCTGGAGCACCCTGTATGTCGGATCAAAAAGTTATTGCCACCAATCGATTCCTTGCTGAAATCCAAGTGGGGTTTACTTAGATGCTTTTTTCCGTCAGGTCAAAATTCTAGCAGATAATCTGCTTTTTGATGTCAAGCAACACAGTATTTGTAACCCCGGAACGTTTGGTCCTATCAAAAAAGTGTTCTAAGTAAAAGTTACAGGAAATCAAGCACAGAATCGAATTCCAGAGTCAAAACATAAGGTTTGCATTTAAAATAACGAAGTTTGGGTCGTTCTAGAGCACCCTGTAAGTCAAATCCAAAAGTTATCGATGCCAATTGATTCCTCACTCAAAATTAAGGGGGGTTTACTTGGATACTTTTTTTCGTCAAGTCAAAATTCTAGTTAATCCACTCTGGCACAGTTAAAAGCAGTTTCAAGAGGAGAGCTAAAAGCCATTGTAGACTAAAGTTGAAGACTACACTCAAGTTTCCTATCCCTCCCACTTACATCCCCCCCACCACCTCCCCAAACTAAGAGTCGAGGGATACATCTTTCCTTCAGGAAGTCCTTTCCCAGTCAAAAATGCAATAATTAACAAATAAAAAGCTAAAACAAACCTTCTTTTCCTTCTGCCTTGCTTTTTTAGCCGCTTTCTTTTCATTCCTGCACTTCACTTCAGTTCCTTCGATATAATCCAAAAGATCTTCCAAATCTCGAGTATCGTCTTCAACTACAGGAGGCGGTGGCGCTGAAAAAATCATCAAAATTAAAACAAAAAAAAAAAATTCCAAAAAAAACTACCAAAATAAAACCTTATGGGCCTAAAGAAAACATGAATAGAAAAAGTATAAAATGCTCTCGGAAAATTGTGAACAACCAAAATACCTTTGTTAGGCGCAGAAGATTTATCTGATTTCATTAAACCAGATTTCTGCTTCTCTTGGTTGGCTGAACCTGAAATGATTTCATAATAAGGACATGCCAATATCTAAGAAAAAAAAATAAAACATGCCACAAAACATGCGATTTCTATGGGCAATACAAACTATTTTTAGTCATGCCATTGAAATGCTGACAGAATTACCATTCTGCTGCCTTTTGGGTTGGTTTTGTGGCGTGCTGTTGGCCGGAGATGAGTTTGTACTTTTACACTTGGATTTTTTTTTATTAAGAAGAAGTCTTAATCTCTCTCTCATTTCTTTGTAGTTGCGACTCATTGGTGCCGTCGCAGGCTACAAAGAGGATGTAAAACTTTTTTTGGTAGTCTTTAATTACCAGTCCGTGGCCGAAAACTTCACAATAACAGCAGTCGCAGTGCCTTGAATCGGTATCTGAAGTATCGGATGTACAGTCGTCATTCCCTTCAAATGCTAAATCGTCATCTTCTAAAATATATATATATATATATATATATATATATATATATATATACATATATATATATATATATATATATATATATATATATATATATATATATATATATATATATATATATATATATGTATATATATATATACATATTGTTTAGGACCATTAGGTAGTTCTAAACGGGTGCTTTATTTTGAAAACATTGGACAAATTTTGAACTTTTTTCAGTTTTTGATCTCTAGCGCAAAAACAGTGCGTTTTAGAGACTTGACCACTAAATAAAAAAAGAAAGATTATTAAATTGTGTGTCTAATGAGCATTCGAAAGTCAAAATCGGTCCAGCCGTTCAGGAAATATAGAAGTTCAAAAATGAAACTTTTTTAAAACTATATTATGGCTCTCATGAGAGAACGGATGGTCCTAGAAAGTGGGTATTAGTCTCGTTTTAAAGGTAATAAAGTGAGGAACATTTTAAAAAACGAGCTCTCTATCTTTCTTAGTTCAGAAATGGTAACAATTTGCTAAAAACGAGTACATTTGTCAGCCGTACGGGAGAACTACTGGTCCGGCGGTCTCCAGACTAGAATTACTTTAAAGGTAATTAAACAAGGAACATTTTCCAAAATCCATCTTTAAATTCTAAAAAAATTTTAGGACCATTAGGTAGTTCTAAATGGGTGCTTTATTTTGAAAACATTGGACGAATTTTGAACTTTTTTCAGTTTTTGATCTCTAGCGCAAAAACAGTGCGTTTTAGAGACTTGACCACGAAGTAAAAAAAGAAAGATTATTAAATTCTGTGTCAAATGAGCTTTCGAAAGTCAAAATCGGTCCAGCCGTTCAGGAGATATCGATGTTCAAAAATGAAACTTTTTTAAAACTATATTATGGCTTTCATGAGAGAACGGATGGTCCTAGAAAGTGGGTATTAGTCTCGTTTTAAAGGTAATAAAGTAAGGAACATTTTAAAAAACGAGCTCTCTATCTTTCTTAGTTCAGAAATGGTAACTATTTGCTAAAAACGAGTACATTTGTCAGCCGTACGGGAGAACTACTGGTCCGGCGGTCTCCAGACTAGAATTACTTTAAAGGTAATTAAACAAGGAACATTTTCCAAAATCCATCTTTAAAACAAAAACCGACTATCTAGGACCATCCGTTCTCTCATGAGAGCAATAAATGTATAGCAAAGTGAGCAATTTTTATCAAAAAACTAACAAAAACCGCCCCTAAAAAAAGTTTCATCTTTAAACATTGATATCTCCTGAACGGCTGGACCGATTTTGACTTTCGGAAGCTTATTAAACGCAAAATTTAATAATCTTTCTTTTTTTACTTAGTGGTTAAGTCGCTAAAACGCACTGTTTTTGCGCTAGAGATCAAAAACTAAAAAAAGTTCCAAACTTGGCCAGTTTTTTCAAAATGGCGGACCAAAGACCAGAACTACTTTAAACCTCGATATCTCCTGAACGGCTGGACCGATTTTGGCTTTCGAAAGCTCATTAGACGCAAAATTTAATAATCTTTCTTTTTTTACTTAGTGATTAAGTCGCTAAAACGCATCGTTTGAGCGCTAGAGAGCAAAAACTAAAAAAAGTTCCAAATTTGGCCGATTTTTTCAAAATGACAAACTTGGTTTTAGAACTACCTAATAGTCCTAAACAATATAAAAAAAGCAATTTGGGGCCCTTTTTTTAACCTAATATGAAAACTTACGATCAGAACAAGGGATTCTCTTGATGGGATCACCATGCTTTGAACAGAAATTGTGATGAACTTCAGCAGTGTCAGTCGATACTTCTTTTTTCTCTTTTTCTGCATCTGAAAAATAGTTTAGCTATCGAATTCGATGGACAAAACTCTTTACTTTTGGGCTGCTGCCCCTTTGTGGATGTACTCATGTCACTTTTTCTAGCACGAGATTTACTGCTGTAGGAATCCTTCCAAGACTGCAAAAAAAATCAATAAAAAAGGTTGTTTTTTTTTGGGTTTTTTTGACTTATACATTGTTAGTAGGAACATTGGGGCAAACATGACATTCGCATGTTTCATTCAAATCGTTTTCATCTTCCTCGCACCAATTTGTGATGTCGAAATCGTTAAGAGATGAGTTGTCATCGGAATCCCTGAAAAAAAGGTGAAATGATGGAGAATTATGGGTGAACATGTTACTTACTGATTGGATAAATGCTTGTTACACAACCTGTAATGGTTTCTTCTCAAGGCCCTGAATTCTTCCCAGTCTTGTTTGAGATATTTCTGAATGGCAGTAGTGCTGGAAGAATCTTTTCTGAAAAATTGACCAAAAATTAGAGATTTGTCTGGATTTTTCATACCCCAAGGCCCAAAATGGCCGTAAAAACCGTCTAAAGCTGTCAAAACAAGTTAAAAAACTGTCTTAAACGGTCAAAAACTGTCAAAAGAAGTCAAAAACTGTCGAAGAGTAAAAAAACGTCAAAATCAGTCTAACGGGACTAAAAACCGTCTAAAACGTCAAACAGTAAAAAACTATTTAAACACGGTCAAAACACGTTCAAAAAGGTCAAAAACTGTCAAACAAGTTAAAAACTGTTTAAATAGTAAAAAAAAAGTTCCAAAACAGGTCTAAAACGGACAAAAACCGTCAAAAACTGTCTTGAAAAGTATAAAAAAGTTCCAAAATCAGTCTAACACGGTCAAAAACCGTCTAAAACTGTCAAAACAAGTTAAAAAACTGTCTTAAACGGTCAAAACACGTTCAAAAAGGTCAAAAACTGCCAAAACACGTTCGAAAACAGTCTTAAATAGTAAAAAAAAAGGTCCAAAATCAGTCTTAACACGGTCAAAAACCGTCTAAAACTGTCAAAACAAGTTAAAAAACTATTTAAAACGGTCAAAACACGTTCAAAAAGGTCAAAAACTGTCAAAACACGTTCAAAAACTGTCTTAAATAGTAAAAAAAAACGTCCAAAATCAGTCTAAAACGGACAAAAACCGTCTAAAACTGTTAAAACAAGTTAAAAAACTATCTTAAACGGTCAAAACACGTTCAAAAAGGTCAAAAACTGTCAAAACACGTTCAAAAAGGTCAAAAACTGTCTTAAATAGTAAAAAAAAAGTCCAAAATCAGTCTAAAAAGGTCAAAAACCGTCTAAAACTGTCAAAACAAGTTAAAAAACTGTCTAAAACGGTCAAAACACGTTCAAAAAGGTCAAAAACTGTCAAAACACGTTCAAAAACTGTCTTAAATAGTAAAAAAAAAGTCAAAAATCAGTCTAAAACGGACAAAAACCGTCTAAAACTGTCAAAACAAGTTAAAAAAAACTATCTTAAACGTTCAAAACACGTTCAAAAAGGTCAAAAACTGTCAAAAGAAGTTCAAAAACTGTCTTGAAAAGTATAAAAAAGGTCAAAAATCAGTCTAACAAGGTCAAAAACCGTCTAAAACTGTCAAAACAAGTTTAAAAAACTGTCTTAAACGGTCAAAACACGTTCAAAAAGGTCAAAAACTGTCAAAACACGTTCAAAAACTGTCTTAAATAGTAAAAAAAAAGGTCAAAAATCAGTCCAACACAGACAAAAACCGTCTAAAACTGTCAAAACAAGTTAAAAAACTGTCTCAAACTGTTAAAACACGTTCAAAAAGGTCAAAAACTGTCAAAACACGTTCAAAAACTGTCTTAAATAGTAAAAAAAAAAAAGGTCAAAAATCAGTCCAACACAGACAAAAACCGTCTGAAACTGTCAAAACAAGTTAAAAAACTGTCTCAAACTGTTAAAACACGTTCAAAAAGGTCAAAAACTGTCAAAAAACGTTCAAAAAACTGTCTTAAAAAGTATAAAAAAAGGTCAAAAATCAGTCCAACACAGACAAAAACCGTCTGAAACTGTCAAAACAAGTTAAAAAACTGTCTCAAACTGTTAAAACACGTTCAAAAAGGTCAAAAACTGTCAAAAAACGTTCAAAAACTGTCTTAAAAAGTATAAAAAAAGGTCAAAAATCAGTCCAACACAACAAAAACCGTCTGAAACTGTCAAAACAAGTTAAAAAACTGTCTCAAACTGTTAAAACACGTTCAAAAAGGTCAAAAACTGTCAAAAAACGTTCAAAAACTGTCTTAAAAAGTATAAAAAAAGGTCAAAAATCAGTCCAACACAGACAAAAACCGTCTGAAACTGTCAAAACAAGTTTAAAAACTGTCTCAAACTGTTAAAACACGTTCAAAAAGGTCAAAAACTGTCAAAAAACGTTCAAAAACTGTCTTAAAAAGTATAAAAAAAGGTCAAAAATCAGTCCAACACATACAAAAACCGTCTGAAACTGTCAAAACAAGTTAAAAAACTGTCTCAAACTGTTAAAACACGTTCAAAAAGGTCAAAAACTGTCAAAAAACGTTCAAAAACTGTCTTAAAAAGTATAAAAAAAGGTCAAAAATCAGTCCAACACAGACAAAAACCGTCTGAAACTGTCAAAACAAGTTTAAAAACTGTCTCAAACTGTTAAAACACGTTCAAAAAGGTCAAAAACTGTCAAAAAACGTTCAAAAACTGTCTTAAAAAGTATAAAAAAAGGTCAAAAATCAGTCTAACATGGTCAAAAACCGTCTAAAACTGTCAAAACAAGTTAAAAAACTATCTTAAGAAGTCAAAAACTGTCTAGAACTTTAGGGCTATTGTATTGATCAGCAGATTATGGCAAAATTTATTACTTACTTAAAAGATTTCAAATGGTCTTCAACTTCGCTCCACATTCCTTCGACTAATGTTATTTCGTCATCAAAGCTTAAAAACTCTCGAACAAGAACTTTGTTTTCTTCGGAATTCTTCTTTCCCAACTGAAAAAGAATGAAAGAAAAAATCAATGAAAGCTTTAAGATTAACTCTTCCTAACATTAGTAAAGAAACGAAGCTAAAAAACTGCTAAAAAAGCTTAAAAAAAACACTAAAAACATGAAAAAAAACTTAAGCATCTAGATAGGTGTAAAAGGACACAAAATTGAAAGAAAACATCTATTTTATCTTGGCCAATTTTTAAGTTCTAAAATTCCGGGAACTTAGTACCTTGGGACCTCTAAATCTGCGTGAAAAGGGTCATCTAGTCGAAAAAGGTACAAAATCTAGCTTCACAGGATATTGAGGTTAAAAGGTACAAAATCGAGCATCAAAGGGTATTCTGGTTGAAAAGGTACAAAATTTGGCTTTAATAGGATTTATCTAGTCGAACAAGGTACAAAATCAAGCATCAAAAGGTATTCTGGATAAAAAGGTACAAATCTGGCATAAAAATGGGGTTTCTAATCGGACAAGGTACAAAATCCTGAAAAGGATCTATTCTTGTTAAAAAGGTACAGAATCTGGCTGACAAAAGGTTATTCTTGTTGAAAAAGGTACAAAAACTAGCTTCAAAGGTACAAATAAAAAGGGTATTTCTTGTTAAAAAAAAGGTACGAAATCCTATAAAGGATGTATTCTGATACAAAAGGTACAAAATCCAGCGTCAAGGGTATTCTGGTTGAGAAGGTACTGATGTGGTTAATTAAAGGGTTTATCTAGTCGAAAAAGGTACAAATAAAAAGGGTTTTTCTTGTAAAAAAAAAAAAAAGGTACAAAATCCTATAAAGGATCTATTCCGGTTCAAAATCCAATACAGGATCTATTCCGGTACAAAAGGTAAAAAATGGAGTATCAAAGGGTATTCTGGTTGAAAAGGTACAAAAAAAAGTGTTTTTTCTTGTTAAAAAAAGGTACAAAATCGAGTGTCAAATGGTATTCTGGTTGAAAAGGTACAAATCTGGCTAAAGGGTTAATCTAGCCGAAAAAGGTACAAATAAAAAGGGTTTTTCATGTTAAAAAAGGTACAAAATGGAGTATCAAAGGGTATTCTGGTTGAAAAGGCACAAATAGAGCCTTCAGAGGGTGTATTCTAGTCAATAAGGTACAAAATCTGGCTTAAAAATGGATTTTCTAATCGAACAAGGTACAAAATCCTAAAAAGGATCAATTCTGGTTAAAAAGGTACAAAATCTGGCTTTAACCTTGGTTTTTTTAATCGAACAAGGTACAGAATCTGGCTGAAAAAAGGTTTTTCTTGTTGAAAAGGTACAAATAAAAAGGGTTTTTCTTGTTAAAAAAGGTACTAAATCCTATAACGGATCTGTTCCGGTACAAAAGGTACAAAATGGAGTATCAAAGGGTATTCTGGTTGAAAAGGCACAAATAGAGCCTTCAGAGGGTGTATTCTAGTCAATAAGGTACAAAATCTGGCTTAAAAATGGATTTTCTAATCGAACAAGGTACAAAATCCTAAAAAGGATCAATTCTGGTTAAAAAGGTACAAAATCTGGCTTTAACCTTGGTTTTTTTAATCGAACAAGGTACAGAATCTGGCTGAAAAAAGGTTTTTCTTGTTGAAAAGGTACAAATAAAAAGGGTTTTTCTTGTTAAAAAAGGTACTAAATCCTATAACGGATCTGTTCCGGTACAAAAGGTACGAAATCCAGTATCAAAGGGTATTCTGGATGAAAAGGCGCAAAATAGAGTCTTCAAAGGGTGTATTCTAGTCAATAAGGTACAAAATCTGGCTTAAAAATGGGTTTTCTAATCGAACAAGGTATAGAATCTGGCTGAAAAAAGGTTTTTCTTGTTGAAAAAAAGGTACAAAATCTAGCTTCAAAGGGTTTGTGTAGTGGAAAAAGGTACAATAAAAAGGGTTTTTCCTGTTAAAAAAGGTACAAAATCAAGCTTCAAAGAGTATTCCAGTTGGAAAGGTACAAAATGGGTGTTCTAATCGAACAAGGTACGAAATCTGGTTTAAAGCCTTTAGTACCTTTCACACAAGCACAAAAACCTTTTTAGACGGATTTTGAACCTTATTGGGCCAAGAAGACATTTATAAGACAAATTTAGAACCATTTTTACTAGAACAAAACCCTTTTTAGTCTAATATTGAACCTTATTTGTTCTGAAAAGGCCATTTTAAGCCAGATTTAGAACCTCTTTCTCAAGAAAAGACCCTTTTTAAACTGATATTGAACCTTATTCAGTAAAACCTCTTTGACAAGAAAAAAAGCTTTTTAGACAAATTTTGAACCTTATTTGGCCTGAAAAGGTCATTTAGAACCTCATTCACAAGAACAAAACCCTTTTTAGACAGATTTTGAACTTTATTCGGTCAGCAGAACCTTTTATGCCAGAAAAACCTTTTTTACAAGAAAAGACCCTATTCAGACAGATTTTGAACCTAATTTCATCCAGAAGACCCTTTTAAGCCAAATTTAGAACCTTTTTCACAAAAAGAAAACCCTTTTTTGTCAGATTTTGAACCTTATTCGGCCACCAGAACCTTTTATGTCAGATTTAGAACTTTTTTTTTACAAGAAAAGACCCTATTCAGACAGATTTTGAACCTTGTTTCATCCAGAAGACCCTTTTAAGCCAAATTTAGAACCTTTTTTACAAAAACAAAACCCTTTTTTGACAGATTTTGAACCTTATTCGGTCAGCAGAACCTTTCATGCCAGATTTAGAACCTTTTTTACAAGAAAAGAACCTTTTTTAGACAGATTTTGAACCTTATTCGGTCAGCAGAACCTTCCATGCCAGTTTTAGAACCTTTTTTACAAGAAAACACCCTATTCAAACAGATTTTGAACCATTTTCAGCTAGAAGACCTTTTTCAGCCACAAATAAAACCTTTTTATGGTAAGAAACGCTTTTTAGTCTAATATTGAACCTTATTTGTTCTAAAAAGGCCATTTTAAGCCAGATTTAGAACCTCTTTCTCAAGAAAAGAGCCTTTTTAAACTGATATTGAACCTTATTCAGTAAAACCTCTTTGACAAGAAAAAAAGCTTTTTAGACAAATTTTGAACCTTATTTGGTCAGAAAAGATCATTTAGAACCTTATTCACAAGAACAAAACTCTTTTTTGTCAGATTTTGAACCTTTTTCACAAAAACAAAACCATTTTTTGACAGATTTTGAACCTTATTCGGTCAGCAGAACCTTTCTTTCCAGATTTAGAACCTTTTTCACAAGAAAAGACCCTATTCAGACAGATTTTGAACCTTGTTTCATCCAGAAGACCCTTTCAAGCCAAATTTAGAACCTCTTTCACAGAAATGATCCATTTAAGGTACATTGAAACGCAATTTCGACAAAAGGTGTCCAAACTACCAGAAGTCGCTAGCCAACCAGTCATCGCATTCAGCGACCAAAATGACATATGTCAAAAATTTCGAATAAACCAGATCGTCCATCAAAAAACGCTCTTTTCATCCAGCATTCCAACCCAAGATATGTACAACCTAATCCATCAAAATAGCGATATCGTAAAATGAATCGAAAAACGATCAAAGGAGCCGTTTTAACGTCAGGGGGACATGTGACTGCCCTTTAAATGGGGCTTTCAAAGAACGTAAACAATTCCCGAAGATTCTCAACAAAATGAGATTCGAAGAAAAATGTTCTTTTGTCTCATAACCCGGCGTATCCACCACAGCGAGTGGTCGAGAGGACAAAAAAAAGGTCGAATCGATACTATTGCCGTATGGGGGATATTGACGGATATTAAAAATGAGAGGAAAATAGTAAAAAAATGAAGATTTTTTGGAAAAAAAATACTTACCCCAGATAATTTGTTCAATATCGCAGCGATAGCACCTTCAGCATCGTCGGAACTATCATCGGATTCAGTGGAAACATTCAAACAATCACTTTTGTGATATGACATAATTAATTGAAGACTAACATAAATAAATTGGTTTTTGTTGAGAAATTGATGAGAAATTTAATGGAAAAATGGGTTAAGTCGTGAGTGCGGCGAAAGGGGGAGTTGATAAAAGGAGACAAAAGCTCGACTTTCGGGGAGGGCGACTCGCGAGTGTGCCACGGATTGGTTAAGTCGGTAGGTTCGCTTAGTTTAGCCCGGCTGGCGGCTCAAGCTTACGTTTCCGAAACCCCAGAGACGTAATTTTAGAGGGAATTAGGCGAGGGGGGGAGTGGAGGGAACGCGACGAAAATTTACGTCAGTCGCCCCTCTACTTGCGTCCCTTCCGATGGTTACCACGAGGCGACCGTACAAGACGCGAGGGTTGTCTCATTCGGGAGGCGTGGCTCTATCCTTTACGTCATCGGCTCCCTAATTGCAATTGGTGCACTAGTTTTTTCTTATGTTTAGGACCATTAGGCAGGGGCGGACTGGCCCGGGGAGGGGGATGGACATTTGTAAAGCCTAATTTTCGTTTAAAAAAAAGTAAAAACCTCTAAATCAACATTAAAGAAGCCTAATTTTCGTCCAAAAACTTCAAAATCAACATCGTCAAAAATTTCAAAATCAACATTTATGAAGCCTAATTTTCGTCCAAAAACCTCAAAATCAACATTTAAAAAGCATAATTTTCGTCCAAAAACCTCAAAATCAACATCGTCAAAAACCTCAAAATCAACATATATAAATGCCTAATTTTTGTCAAAACCTCAAAATCAACTTTAAATTGGCAATTTTTTGTCAAAAACCTCCAAATCATGGTTATAAGAACAAATTTTTTTGTCAAAAAATTTCAAAATCAACGTTTTAACTTAGGTGTTCCCCTCCTTTGCTTCGTCCGCCATTTTGACAAAACTGGCCAAATTTGGCACTTTTTTAAAGTTTTTGATCTCTTGGTCTTGGTCTGATGAGCTTTCGAAGTCCAATACCGGGTGGGTGGTTGTGTGGTTTGGCCGGTTTGGGCAATTTGGGTGATTGTGTGGTTTGGGCAGTTAGGGTGGCTGTGATGTTTGGGCAGTTTGGACTTTTTGGATTGTTTGGGCAGTTTGGACGTTTTGGGCAGGTTGGCCGGTTTGGCAGTTTAGGTGGTTGTGTGGTTTAAGCAGTTTGGCCGGTTTGGGCAGTTAGGGTGGTTGTGTGGTTTAGACAGTGTGGATGATTTGGGAGGTTTTCACAGTTTGGGCAGTTTGGATGATTTGGGAGGTTTTTACAGTTTGGGTGGTTTAGACAGTTGGGGAGGTTTGGGCAGTTTGGTAAATTTGGGCAGTTAGGGCAGTTTTGGTGAGTTAGGTGGTTTTTTTTTAATTTTTGACAGTTTGGGTGGTTTGGGCAGTTTGGGTGACTTGGGAAGTTTGGATGATTTGGGAGGTTTTTACAGTTTGGGTACTTTAGACAGTTTGGGAAGTTTGGATAGTTAAGGCAGTTTTAGTGAATTAGGTGTTTTTTTTTTAAATTTTGGACAGTTTGGGTGGTTTGGGCAGTTTGGGTGATTTGGGATTTGGGAAGTTTGGATGATTTGGAAGGTTTTTACAGTTTGGGTGGTTGTGTGGTTTGGGCAGGTTGGGCAGTTCGGATGATTTGGGAGGTTTTTACAGTTTGGGAGGTTTGGGCAGTTTGGTAAATTTGGACAGTTAGGGCAGTTTTGGTGAATTAGGTGGTTTTTTTTTGGACAGTTTGGGTAGTTTGGGCAGTTTGGATGATTTGGGAGTTTTTTACGGTTTGGGCGGTTTAGACAATTTTGGCAGTTTGGACGGTTTGGGTAGTTTGGGTGGTTGTGTGGTTTGGGTAGTTTCGATGGTTTGCATGGTTTGGGCAGTTTGGATGGTTTGGGTACTTTTGGTGAATTATGTGTAGATTTTGGGCAGTTTGGGTGATTTGGGAAGTTTGGGTGATTTGGGCAGTTTGGATGGTTGTGTGGTTTGGGCAGGTTGGGCAGTTCGGATGATTTGGGAGGTTTTTACAGTTTGGGAGGTTTGGGCAGTTTAGTAAATTTGGACAGTTAGGGCAGTTTTGGTGAATTAGGTGAGTTTTTTTTTAAATTTTGGACAGTTTAGGTGGTTTGGGCAGTTTGGATGATTTGGAGGTTTTCACAGTTTGGGTGGTTTAGACAATTTGGGCAGTTTGGACGGTTTGGGTAGTTTGGGTGGTTGTGTGGTTTGGGCAGTTTGGATAGCTTGGGCGGTTTGGATGGTTTGGGCTGTTTTGGTGAATAAGGTGGGTTTTTTTTTAATTTAGGGACAGTTTGGGTGGTTTGAGCAGTTTGGGCAGTTTGGGTGGTTTGGGCAGTTTGGGTGGTGTAGATAGTTTGGGAGGTTCGGTGGGGGCAGTTTTGGTGAATTAGGTTGTTTTTTAAAATTGTGGACAGTTTAGGTGGTTGTGTGGTTTGGGCAGTTTGGGAGGTTTGGGCAGTTTGGGAAATTTGGACAGTTAGGGCAGTTTTGGTGAATTAGGTGAGTTTTTTTTAAATTTTGGACAGTTTAGGTGGTTTGGGCAGTTTGGATGATTTGGAGGTTTTCACAGTTTGGGTGGTTTAGACAATTTGGGCAGTTTGGACGGTTTGGGTAGTTTGGGTGGTTGTGTGGTTTGGGCAGTTTGGATAGCTTGGGCGGTTTGGATGGTTTGGGCTGTTTTGGTGAATTAGGTGGGTTTTTTTTTAATTTAGGACAGTTTGGGTGGTTTGAGCAGTTTGGGCAGTTTGGGTGGTTTGGGCAGTTTGGGTGGTGTAGATAGTTTGGGAGGTTCGGTGGGGGCAGTTTTGGTGAATTAGGTTGTTTTTTTAAAATTGTGGACAGTTTAGGTGGTTGTGTGGTTTGGGCAGTTTGGGAGGTTTGGGCAGTTTGGGAAATTTGGACAGTTAGGGCAGTTTTGGTGAATTAGGTGAGTTTTTTTTTAAATTTTGGACAGTTTAGGTGGTTTGGGCAGTTTGGATGATTTGGAGGTTTTCACAGTTTGGGTGGTTTAGACAATTTGGGCAGTTTGGACGGTTTGGGTAGTTTGGGTGGTTGTGTGGTTTGGGCAGTTTGGATGATTTGGGAGGTTTTTTACAGTTTTGGTGGTTTAGACAATTTGGGTAGTTTGGGTGGTTGTGTGGATTGGGCAGTTTCGATGGTTTGGGCGGTTTGGATGGTTTGGGCAGTTTGGATGGTTTGGGCAGTTTGGATGGTTTGGGCACTTTTGGTGAATCATGTGTTTTTTAGATTTTGGGCAGATTGGTTGGTTTGGATGCTTTGGGAGGTTTTTACAGTTTGGGTGGTTTAGGCAATTTGGGCAGTTTGGATGGTTTGGACGGTTTGGGCAGTTTTGGACGGTTTGGGCAGCCTGGATGGTTTGGGCAGTTTGGATTATTTGGGAGGTTTGGGCAGTTTGCGTGGTTTAGACAATTTGGGCAGTTTGGACGGTTTGGGGAGTTTGGGTGGTTTGGGCAGTTTGGATGATTTGGGAGGTTTTTTATAGTTTGGGTGGTTTAGACAATTTGGGTAGTTTGGGTGGTTGTGTGGATTGGGCAGTTTCGATGGTTTGGGC
The DNA here is from genome assembly GCA_018703685.1 of Orius laevigatus. NCBI lineage: Eukaryota > Metazoa > Arthropoda > Insecta > Hemiptera > Anthocoridae > Orius > Orius laevigatus. Next base: position 18,263 of record JAGWEN010000931.1, on the reverse strand, counting down.
GGTTTGGATGGTTTGGGCAGTTTGGATGGTTTGGGCACTTTTGGTGAATCAGGTGTTTTTTAGATTTTGGGCAGATTGGGTGGTTTGGATGCTTTGGGAGGTTTTTACAGTTTGGGTGGTTTAGGCAATTTGGGCAGTTTGGATGGTTTGGACAGTTTGGGCAGTTTTGGACGGTTTGGGCAGCTTGGATGGTTTGGGCAGTTTGGATTATTTGGGAGGTTTGGGCAGTTTGCGTGGTTTAAACAATTTGGGCAGTTTGGACGGTTTGGGTGGTTGTGTGGTTTTGGGCGGTTTGGATGGTTTGGGGAGTTTGGGTGGTTTGGGCAGTTTGGATGATTTGGGAGGTTTTTACAGTTTGCGTGGTTTAGACAATTTGGACAGTTTGGACGGTTTGGGCAGTTTGCACCTCCCACTCTCAATGGAATGAGACATCCTTTCCGCCTCACTGGCACATGGGAGACTTAAAACTCGATGCTTCCGTTCAAATCCACGAGGTTGAGCGCTCCTAGTTTCGTAGTCCAACTTCTCAAGTCACTCCTCCTAAAGTTACTTACGGAGCCGCTAATCCTAAATAATCCTTCTCCTTAGGAGAAATCAAATAAAATATCAGCTCGCATCCTATCTAATTAGTAAACCACAAACTTTCATCCATAGGGAATTCTATAGCGAAAGTTCTCGATAAATGACGTCATCTTCACTCTTTGCGCAGCTTGAGGTTCTCCGTTCATTGTTGGTAAAATGTAAACAAAAAAAGGTTAGAAGACTTCCCAATGCTAGTTTTCAAATCATAAGTCGCGGGCGTTCGAAAAAAAATCACATCACTGTATAAATTCATTCTCGTCATGCTAAATTTATAATTTCCCTTTTTTATCGTCGGAAGTTACGCGAAATCTTCAAAAATGGCACTGAGTGTCGACGAACTAGCGAAACTTCTCAAGTAAGCTTTCTTTTAAAATTTACCTTTTTGGCGTCATTTTGAATGATGAGTCTGATTCAGCTAAATTGGCCTCGGCCATCCAATAGATTGCTTAGGATCACTTGATGGCTTTCAATGTATGATTATGTGATGACTGATCTGGTTTGTCGATTGATGTCTATTGGGGTTGTGTCGGGAGGGTTGGATAGGTAAAACTTACAATAAACACTCCCAGACCTTCTAAAGGAGCCGGGGAAAAAGGTATATTAACTTCCCTGCTGGAAAAACGGCTGCAATTTGGCGTCCCCTAAGCTTCCTTGGTGCGAGATGCTTTAAGATTAATCGTTATACTTTGTACATATTCTTATATACATAACCCTCTGATTCAAAGCATCATTGTGGGCGGTTTGGACGGTTTGGGAAGTTAGGGCGGCTGTGATGTTTGGGCGGTTTGGACAGTTTAGGTGGTTGTGTGATCTGGGCAGTTAGGGTGGCTGAGATGTTTGGGCAGTTTGGACGCTTTGGGCAGTTTCGCCGTTTTGGGCACTTAGGGTGGCTGTGATGTTTGGGCAGTGTGACGTTTTCGATGGTTTGGGCAGTTAGGGTGGCTGTGATGATTGGGCAGTTTGGACGTTTTGGATAGTTTGGGCGGTTTGGACTGTTTGGGCAGTTTGGACGGTTTGGGCAGGTTGGCCGGTTTGGGCAGTTTGGACGCTTTGGACAGTTTGGGCAGGTTGGATGTTTTGGATGGTTTGGGCAGTTTGGACGCTTTGAGCAGTTTGGGCAGGTTGGTCGGTTTAGGCGGTTTCGGCAGTTTGGACGGTTTCGGCAGTTTGGACGGTTTGGGCAGGTTCGCTGGTTTGGGCAGTTAGGGTGGCTGTGATGATTGGGCAGTTTAGACGTTTTCGATGGTTTGGGCAGTTTGGACGCTTTGAACAGTTTGGGCAGGTTGGTCGGTTTAGACGGTTTCGGCAGTTTGGACGGTTCGGGCAGGTTCGCCGGTTTGGGCAGTTATTTTGGCTGTGATGATTGGGCAGTTTGGATGGTTTGGGCAGTTTAGGTAGGTTGCCCGGTTTGGGCAGGCTGGCCGGTTTGGGCAGTTAGGGTGGCTGTCATGTTTGGGCAGTTTGGACGTTTTGGATGGTTTGGGCAGTTTGGACGCTTTGGACAGTTTGGGTAGGTTGGACGGTTTGGGCATGCTGGCCGGTTTGGGCAGTTAGGTTGGCTGTGATGTTATGGCAGTTTGGACGTTTTGGATGGTTTGGGCAGTTTGGACGCTTTGGGCAAGTTGGACGCTTTGGACAGTTTGGGCAGGTTCGCCGGTTTGGGCAGTTAGGGTGGCTGTGATGTTTGGGCAGTTTGACGTTTTCGATGGTTTGGGCAGTTTGGACGCTTTGGACAGTTTGGGCAGGTTGGCCGATTTTGACGGTTTGGACGCTTTGGACAGTTTGGGCAGGTTCGCCGGTTTGGGCAGGTAGGGTGGTCCTGATTTTTGGGCAGTTTGACGTTTTCGATGATTTGGGCAGTTAGGGTGGCTGTGATGATTGGGCAGTTTGGACGTTTTGGGCAGTTTGGACGTTTGGGCAGTTTGGACGTTTTGGGCAGTTTGGACGCTTTGGGCTGGTTGGACGGTTTGGGCAGTTTGGACGGTTTGGACAGTTTGGGCAGTTAGGGTGGCTGTGATGTTTGGGCAGTTTGGACGTTTTGGGCAGGTTGGCCGGTTTAGGCAGTTTAGGTGGTTGTGTGGTTTGAGCAGTTTGAATGTATTGGGCGGTTTGGGCAGTTTAGGTGGTTGTGTGGTTTAAGCAGTTCGGACGGTTAGGGTGGTTATGTGGTTTGGGCAGTTTAGATGGTTATGTGGTTTGGGCAGTTTGGACAGTTTTGGATGGTTTGGGCGGTCGTGAGGTTTGGCTGGTTTAGACAGTTTGTTTATTTTTGGCGTAAGATCTGTAGAGCCCCAAACTTAGAAAACCGAGTTATGACCACTGATTATATGACCCTCCTTCTCTTACCGTCTTTTTTTAATCCTCCATCTTATCGCATTCGATTATATAATCAACATTATACTTAGACATTCTAAATTCATTTATATCTCATTCCACAACCCGTCAAATCCCAAAAAAGTCCTTCGACACATTTTTATCCTTTCTTCGCTATTGCATAATCTCGATCATATAATAATTTCTATTCTAAGAACCCCCTCTATTCTGCTACATTTAACAAAATCAAAATAATTTATCGATTTCAGTGTATTTTACGACGAAAACTTGGAACTCTGCACTGTGGAAGAAGCCATCAATAAAATAACTCAGATATTTCCAAAGTCACATTATTTCAAAGGTTCGTACGAGGTTATAGTTTACGGGAGGTTATAGTTTATAATGCCGCAGGTGTACCAACACAAAGGGAAAATATTAAAAATGGGGAAAACGTTTTGTTTTTTCTTTTATTTTTAATATTTTATCTTCGTGTTGGCATATTAAATTTCATATTTAATTATTTTTTAAATTTTTTAGTTGGATCTTCAGTACTTCTTTTACTATCGCAAAATTTGCTCACGACCCTACAACAGAGAATTGTCGCAATTTCGCTTTTTCATGAACTTTACCGCGGTGAACCGTTCGTGAATAACCCCTTTAACTCTGTGATAATCCAAATGATTCTGGTAAAAAAACGAATTTTGGGTTTTTCTGATGAAACTGCTTTTTTCAGAATAGCGACAGAGGTCGAAAAACGACGACTAATTTACCGAAACTTTACGATGTCGAAAGAAGCTATTTGTCCTACCTGATAACATCGCTGGGAAAAGAGGTAAACTTTAAATACTAAAGAGGCTTTAACTTTTTTTTTAGCATATCCGGAAGCCTATCAACCACGTCATTAAGACAGACTATGGCGTCGCAGATATTTCACATTTGAAGCACATCGTGGAAGAAAAATGCGATTCTTATCCCACATACTGCTAGACATCATGTGCCATGCATTGTTCCAGAGCCGCCTAAAGAGTAATTTCGGTCTAAAAAAATTGTTTTGATGTTTACTTTTGGTTAGGAAAGACGCTTTTAATATAAAAGATCTGAAGACGATGGTCGAAAAACTGATAACCGCCGAAGATCCTGCAATCATGAAGACATACAGGCCTGAAGTTATCCGCCTTGTTCCTCCTTTATATGTGACCGATGATGAAGTCCGAATTTACACGAAAGCGACCTTTTAGTTTAATTCTAGTTTTAGATGAGCTGGCTCGAAGAGGACAAACTTTATGATCATCATGCTGCCTATGATACGACGATGTGTGTTCCCAATACGAGTAGTGCGGAAGCGAAGAAATTAATGAGTAAAGCGTTCAAAGACCCTTTGAATCTACTTCAGCAACAGCATCTTCTCTCTGAGCTTGATCGTGACCCAAATCTTGTCTACCATATAGGATTGACTCCTAATAAGGTGTGGATTATCTCCCAGAATTTTGACCTGACGAAAAAAAGTATCTAAGTAAACCCCCCTTAATTTTAAGCGAGGAATCAATTGGCATCAATAACTTTTAGATCTGACATACAGGGTGCTCTAGAACGACCCTAACTCTTTTATTTTAAATGCAAACCTTAAGTTTTGACTCCATAATTTGATTCTACGCTTAATTTCCAGTAAATTTTACTTAAAACACTTTTTTGATAGGATCAAACGTTCATGAGTTACAATTTTTGGTCCATGTTTAGTGGCACTTTACTCCAGGAAATTTGGTCCTATCAAAAAAGTGTTTTAAGCAAAAGTTACTGGAAATTAAGCATAGAATTGAATTCCAGAGTCAAAACATAATGTTTGCATTTAAAATAACAAAGTTAGGGTCGTTCTGGAGCACCCTGTATGTCTGATCTAAAATTCATCGATCCCATTAGATTCCTTGCTAAAATCCAAGGGGGGTTTACTTAGATACTTTTTTTCATCAAGTCGAAAGTTTGGCGGTATTTGACGTTTTTCGGAAAGATCCTCCTTAATTTATTATCGCTTTCAGCTTCCGGATTTAGTTGAAAACAATCCGCTTATCGCCATTGAAGTTTTGTTGAAGCTGATGCAGTCCACTCTGATAACAGAATATTTCAGCGTACTCGTCAACATGGAAATGTCGCTCCATTCTATGGAAGTTGTGAATCGGTAAGGTTTTCTCTTTTAGCGGATTTCCGGAGGAAAGCAGGCTATTGGGGCCGGCCACGGCGATATATATATATATATATATATATATATATATATATATATATATATATATATATATATATATATATATATATATTATATATATATTATATTTTATTAAATAATTTCTTCCTCCAGTTTGACGACCACCGTCGACCTTCCTACTGAATTCGTCCACCTTTATATTTCGAATTGCATCTCAACCTGTGAAACTATCAAGGATAGATACATGCAGAATCGTTTAGTCCGTCTAGTCTGCGTGTTTTTACAGTCCTTGATAAGAAACCGAATAATCAACGTTCAGGTATGAATATGAAAAGAAAACCATTTTTATTCGTTTTCTTCTTTTTTAGGAATTGTTTATCGAAGTTCAGGCTTTTTGCATTGAATTCAGCCGAATTCGAGAAGCTGCCGCCTTATTCAGGCTTCTAAAACAGTTAGAATGCGCCGATTCTGTTTTACCGAATAACCAAAGACTTTAAAAGTATTCTGATATTAAAGAGCTCAGTGACGTTTGTGATTTTCAAGAATGCTTTGGTCATTCCGTTTGCCTAAAGCTAAGTTGTTTACTTGTTTATCATTGTATCTAAATTAAAAATATTTTATAAACGACTTTTTTTGTCAGAACAATACGAAATTCATCAGAAAAATACTATATTTAGGTACATAAAATTTACACAATTAGCAAGTCCGGACGGTTTGGGTTTGGAGGTGATTGATGAAAGCTTCGTGGGCGTCTTTCAAGAGGTAAGTCGCATCTTGCCGAGCTTGCTTTAATATCCGGACTATTTCTTCGTTTGTTGCCGCTTTCGTCATTTTACAAAGTGCCTTCATTTGGGCACCGTCGAAATTAACTTCTTCTGCGAGCTCCAAGAGGTAGTTTGTCTTCCTTATAATATTGTTGCGTGGGAGATCAGGGCTGCAAAAAAAAGTTAGCTGTAAGAGTTTGTTCACATAATAAACTCTTTAAAAAAAAGTTATGTCGCAAAACAATACCTTTTAACTACAAAAGCCATGATTTTACAGAACAAATAAGGTTTCGGTTTTTCGTCAATATCTCGAAAACCGCAGGTCGTAGGCGAAAAACTTATAAGCACAAAATTAAAGCTTATTGAATTTCCTACAGATTTGATTTAATGAGATTTTTTGTAGGAACAAATGTATCTGAGCTAGGAGGCGACAAAGTTAATTTTGACAAGAAAGGAGGGAAGACTTCATCTAATCAAAAAGTCTTAGTAAATCAAATTTGTTGCAAATTTTTCTAGCTTAAAATTACAATTTGAAGCAAAAATGGTATTGTTTTTGAAGCGACATGTGAAATTTAGCTTTTTATGTGAATAAACTCGTAAAAATTTTTGCTTTAAATTGTAATTTTAAGCTAAAAACGGCATTTTTTTCTGCCTAAATGAATACTGGAGGTTACAAGACTGTTATCACTCAGTGTTCTCTAGTTCTGTAAAATCGTGGGTTTTGTAGTTAAAAGGTATTGAAGAGTTTATTCACATAAAAAGCTAAATTTCACATGTAGCTTCAAAAACAATACCCTTTTTGCTTTAAATTGTAATTTTAAGCTAGAAAAATTTGCAACAAATTTGATTTACTAAGACTTTTTGATTAGATGAAGTCTTCCCTCCTTTCAGAGGTCAAAATTAACTTTGTCGCCTCCTAGCTCAGATACGTTTGTTCCTACAAAAAATCTCATTTAATCAAATCTGTAGGGAATTCAATAAGCTTTAATTTTGTCTTTATAATTTTTTCGCCTACGACCTACTGTTTTCGAGATATTGACGAAAAACCGTAACCTTATTTTTTCTGTAAAATCATGGTTTTTGTAGTTAAAAGATATTGTTTTGCGACATAACTTTGAGTTTATTCACATAAAAAATTTCACTTTTCGCTTCAAAAACAATACCCTTTTTGCTTTAAATTGTAATTTTAAGCCAGACACGGCATTTTTTTCTGCCTAATGATTACTGGAGGTTACGCGACTGTTATCACTCAGTGTTCCCTAGTTCTGTAAAATCATGGTTTTGTAGTTAAAAGGTATTGTTTTGAGACATAACTTCTTTATGTTATTTTTAATTAGTTATCGTGTTTAAAAATGCACATTTTTAAAAAATTTATTACTTCTAACAACGATGGCATTCTTTATTTGAGATATACTCTATAAAACATTCGTGAGTTTCTTTGATCTGTGCGAGAATGACTTTTTCCGCACTGTTTAAGATTTGGATTTTTTCTTCATCGGTGATTGAAAAACGGAGCTTTTTCAAAGCTTCGACTTCTGCTAAATCGAAATTGACAGTTTCAACCATGGAAAGGAGCATGGCAATGTTGTCATTCACTTCCGAGTGCTGTCTGAAAAATTATTTCAAAATTGTTAGGATTTTGTGGTTAAAAAAACGATTTTACACTCGCATTCCAGACAGAACAGTTCAATTTCGTGTACCAGAAGTCAAAATGTGCATTTTTTCACACTTTTACATATAATAGACTTACTTCTGTCGGATTATTCTGCGGATTTCTGCTGCTTTTATCCAAAACTCGACAGTCGAGAGTTCTTGATCGAACTGCCGACTGCTAAGGAACTCCAAAAACATATTTCGTCCAGTTTCACATTCCAAAAGCGACCTTGGATTTCTAGACCATCTATCGATATCGGCCTTTGCTGGTCCTGGATTAAACGCGCAAGACATTTTAACCAGCTCTCCTGCAACAAAAAAAATTTGGCCACTAAATGAAAAATGAGATAATTTTTAAAAACAGATGTACACTAGAGCAATTTTTCGAATCTCTTTCATCTAATTGTGGCTCTTTCCGAACTTCGCTAACAGATCGCAGCACTATCAACCCAATGGACTTTTTGAATTTTTTCGGTTTTTCGTCAATATCTCGAAAACAGTAGCTCGTAGGCGAAAAAATTATAAAGACAAAATTAAAGCTTATTGAATTTCCTACAGATTTGATTTAATGAGATTTTTTGTAGGAACAAACGTATCTGAGCTAGGAGGCGACAAAGTTAATTTTGACCTCTGAAAGGAGGGAAGACTTCATCTAATCAAAAAGTTTAATTTGCAAAAGTAGAGAATTTAATTTCCTTTAAAAAACAATTAACAATCAATAGGAGATGTGGGTAAATTAAAAAAAATTTAGAAAAACAAAATTTGCAACATAGATTTACTAAGACTTTTTGATTAGATGAAGTCTTCCCTCCTTTCTTGTCAAAATTAACTTTGTCGCCTTCTAGCTCAGATACGGTTGTTCCTACAAAAAATCTCATTAAATCAAATCTGTAGGAAATTCAATAAGCTTTAATTTTGTCTTTATAATTTTTTCGCCTACGACCTACTGTTTTCGAGATATTGACGAAAAACCGAAACCTTATTTTTTTCCGCCCCAGATTGACTGTAGGCAAGGGTGTATAATGTAGTAAACAAAATAATATTTGTTGCCTAAGGAACTCCAGATCATGCCAATGAAAAGGTCCAAGATAAGCCAGCTATAACCTACTAATGCCTGGTGACACGTGGGACCCGTCTCGAAATATCAAGTTCCTAGACTATTTTGCAACAAACTTTTAATTTATTTGGCAATAAATAGAGCACCTAGGGTGAAAAAAAGTTACCTGGGGGTGATTTTCTTCGGATTTCATCTAATTGTGGCTCTTTCCGAACTTCGCTAACAGATCGCAGCACTATCAACCCAATGGACTTTTTGAATTTTTCCGGTTTTTCGTCAATATCTCGAAAACCGTAGGTCGTAGGCGAAAAACTTATAAGCACAAAATTAAAGCTTATTGAATTTCCTACAGATTTGATTTAATGATATTTTTTGTAGGAACAAACGTATCTGAGCTAGGAGGCGACAAAGTTAATTTTGACCTCTGAAAGGAGGGAAGACTTCATCTAATCAAAAAGTTTAATTTGCAAAAGCTGTAGAGAATTTAATTCCCTTTAAAAAACAATTAACAATCAATAGATGTGGGTAAATTAAAAAAAAATTTAGAAAAACAAAATTCGCAACAAAGATTTACTAAGACTTTTTGATAGATGAAGTCTTCCCTCCTTTCTTGTCAAAATTAACTTTGTCGCCTCCTAGCTCAGATACGGTTGTTCCTACGAAAAATCTCATTAAATCAAATCTGTAGGAAATTCAATAAGCTTTAATTTTGTCCTTATAATATTTTCGCCTACGACCTACTGTTTTCGAGATATTGACGAAAAACCGAAACCTTATTTTTTTCCGCCCCCAGATTGACTGGACTAGTAGGGCAAGGGTGTTGTAGTAAGCAAAATAATATTTGTTGCCTAAAGAACTCCAGATCATGCCAAGGTCCAAGATAAGCCAGCATAACCTACTAATGCCTGGTGACACGTGGGACCCGTCTCGAAATATCACGTTCCTAAACTATTTTGCAACAAAATTTCAATTTATTTGGCAATAAATAGATCAACTAGGGTGAAAAAACGTTACCTGGGGGTCATTTTCTTCATTCTTAGGGTAGGAATCATCAAATGACGTCATTTATGTGAAGGGTGTAAGAAAGGGCGAATCATAATTGTTGAAACTGAAACGAAATCTTAACCTTCGTGGCAGTTTCATCGGGGGAGGGGAAAGCCACCCCATTCGCACAACCTCCTTCTACTCCTTCACGATCAATACAAAGCAATCATTTTTTTTTTCTCGTTGACTATCCCAACTTATGAATTTTTTAAAAGGAATATATGAGCTTCTCAAACACGGAAAGTTTTGATTCGAAAAGTCAATATTGACCCAACTCCTTCGCACGCCTAATTGTCAATAATATTCAGAAGGTCGATGCTTTTTCATTTTTTCGATTATTTTCCTCGTTTTTGGGCACTAAAAATGGTCGGAGAATTTTTTTTGAAAAGCGCTTTTTCATTCTTTCTGAAAACTACGTGCTGTCTAGGGAGCAGTTTTTCCGAAAAAAATTTTCCTCCGGAAAATAGTAAACGCAATTTTCCACCAAAGATTAAATTTTGAAAAAACAGGTTGTCATCTTGTAGGTTTTGACGAGCTGATTTCAAATATGTTGATATTAAGAAGATCGGATGAATAGATTCGTCGGTACGAGATTTTTTGGACACTAGGGGCCCTCTTAATTTTTGTTCCTAAACGTCCAAATAAGTCATGTTTACCTTGATTTTTGACCCTTTTTGGATACTAAGGGCCCTGTTAACTAGATTTCGTTCTTTAACGACAAAAAGGGCCTTTTTACTTTGATTTTTGACCCTTTTTAGCTAGTTTTTTTTTAAATTTTTAATGAAAAACCTCCTTACTCGATGATATTTTATTCGATAAGTAATAAAAAACACCCTCAAAAACACAAAAAATGTTCATTTTTCGCACTTTTAAAGGATATTTTTGCTCATGGCAATTTTTTATCTTAAAACTAACTTCAGATTCGTGTTCCTCGGCCCAAAAAACATGGAACAATCACATGTTTACTTACAGGTAAAAATCAAAATCGTTTTAATGAGCTAATCTTGTGTTATCTCTGACCTGTCGCTGAAGGTTTGATGAGATTCAATCGGAAAATCGCGTGTCAGAAAACAATGACTGTAATCGCTAGAGATAATAACTGTAATGCCAGGGGATGTCAATTCCTAATGAATGTACACACCGAACTCCAGGAGGTTATTTATAATCCAGTCAATCTAAGCTGGGGTTTCTATTTTGACCTCTAAAGGACAGAAGACGTCATTTAATCAAAAAAGTGCACTTAATAAAAGTTGTAGAGAATTCAATTACCTTTAAAAAACGACTCTCAAAAAACAATTAACGATCAATAGGCAGGGGTGGGGGTAAATTTAAAAAAATTTAAAAAAGTTTCATTCAATAAAATTCAAATTTCGAAAAATTGTATAAATACAAAATTAAAGAGTATTAAAATTGCTACAAATTTGACCTAGTAAGATTTTTTGTAGGACCAAACGTATCTGAGCTACGAGGCGACAGGTCCTTCTGGGGTTAAAATTGTGTTTTTTAAATTTACCCCCACCCCTTCATGTTGATCGTTAATTGCTTCTCGATAGTTGATTTTGAATCGAAATCGAATTCTCTACAACGTTGACTTAGTATGCTTTTTTGATTAGATAACGCCTTCCTTGCTTTTTTCCGACTTTTCTAAAATCTGACTTTTTTCATAGGAAAAACTCGAAAATCCCGCTTTTTTGTCGCCTCGTAGCTCAGGAACGGTTGGTCTTACAAAAAATCTTATTAAATCAAATCTGCAGCAAATTTTATAGGCTTTAATTTTCTTTTTATAAACTTTTTTGAAATTTCAATTTTTGAATGAAACTTGTCTTGAAATTTTTTTAAATTTACCCCCACCCCTGCCTATTGATCGTTAATTGCTTTTTGAGAGTTGGTTTTTAAAGGTAATTGAATTTTCTACAACTTTTATTAAGTACACTTTTTTGATTAGATGACGTCTTCTGTCCTTTAGAGGTCAAAATAGAAACGCCGGTTTTTTTGCGACCTCGTAGCTCAGAAACGTTTGGTCCTACGAAAAAATCATATTAGGTCAAAATTATAGCAAATTTAATTATCTTTAATTTTGTACTAAACATTATTTCGCCTACGACTAACGGTTTTCGAGATATTGCAGAAAAAACGAAAAAAATCACCTTAAAAACGCTCCAGACGCCAATCCTCCTGTGTTTCTGGGACTTTTTTCGTTGTTAATCAGGGAACCTACCCTACACATTTCTGTAGATAAACAAAATACCTTTTTTTTCACCCCAGGCTTAGATTGACTGGACTATTAATCGAGCGAAACTTAAAAAAATTATTGAGTAGTTCTTTTCAAATTTTTATAAAGAGATAATTGACGTTAAGCAATAACAAAGGAAGATAAATAATTTTTTTTTTCTTATGAAAAACGTGATGTTGAGTCCGGTGTTGTCAAGTCACGAAAACATCTTTCGCCCTTTTTCTTCTCTCTTGGCAGGCACGTGCTTGCTCGCTTACCGGAACGAAACCTCAAAACCAATTCATTCGTTAAACTTAGATTGACCATAGTAGTCCAGTCAATCTAGCCTGGGGGTGGAAAAAAATAAGGTATTTTGTTTCTCTACGGAAATTTGTAGAGGTAGGTCCCCTGATTAACCACAAAAAAGTCCCAGAAACCCGTGAGGATTGGCATCTAGAGCGTTTTTAAGGTGATTTTTTTCGTTTTTTCTGCAATATCTCGAAAACCGTTAGTCGTAGGCGAAATAATGTTTAGTACAAAATTAAAGATAATTAAATTTTCTATAATTTTGAGCTAATATGATTTTTTCGTAGGACCAAACGTTTCTGAGCTACGAGGTTGCAAAAAAACCAGAGTTTCTATTTTGACCTCTAAAGGACAGAAGACGTCATCTAATCAAAAAATTGTACTTAATAAAAGTTGTAGAGAATTTAATTAACTTTTGAAAACAACTCTCAAAAAGCAATTAATGATGTATAGGCAGGAGTGGGGGTACATTTCAAAAAATTTAAAAACAAATGTCATTCAAAAATTGAAATTTCAAAAAAATTTATAAAAACAAAATTAAAGGTTATAAAACTTGCTGCAGATTTGATTTACTATGATTTTTTGTAGGACCAAAGATTTCTGAGCTACGAGGCGACAAAAAAGTTTAATTTTCGGCTCTTTTTAAAAAATAAGCTTTCGGCCATAAAAAACCCCAAAATGTCTCAAAGGTCGAATAAATTAAGTGAGGACCCCCTTTTTTGTATACTAATCTTTTACCATAAACGGACTTCGAGAAAGGAAACCGCAAGTCTCGACACTAAAATGCCAAAACGAAAAATTTGAAGGACAAATCCGGAAGGTCCCGACCTTATGAACTCTGAACCCGAAATCCTCTCCATCACGTTTTTGTTTTTTACTTTCGGAACCCAAGAAGTTCAAGATAATCATAATTTGATCTATTTTCAGCCAGATTTTGAACCTTTTTGACAAAAGAAAGCAATTTCGATGAAATTTCGCGTATTTTTCGATAAAGAAAGACAGTTTTCAGGCATAATTGGACCCTTTTTGACAAGAAAAAGATCCTTTTCAGTCTGATTTAGAACATTTTTGAGCAAAAAATACCCTTTTCAGCCAGATTATGAACTGATTTCGAGCCTTTTTGACAAGAAAAGACCCTTTTCAGCCTGATTTTGATATATTTAAACAAGATAAGACAATTTTCAGACAGATTTCGAGTCTTTTTGGCAAGATAAGACCATTTTCAGCCTGATTTTGATATATTTAAACAAGATAAGACCCTTTTCAGCCAGATTTTGATACATTTAAACAAGATAAGACCATTTTCAGCCTGATTTTGATATATTTAAACAAGATAAGACAATTTTCTGACAGATTTTGAGCCTTTTTGACAAGATAAGACCATTTTCAGCCTTATTTTGATACATTTACACAAGATAAGACCATTTTCAGCCAGATTTTGATAAATTTAAACAAGATAAGACCCTTTTCAGCCTTATTTTGATATATTTAAACAAGATAAGACCCTTTTCAGCCTTATTTTGATATATTTAAACAAGATAAGACCATTTTTAGCCTTATTTTGAGATATTTAAACAAGATAAGACAATTTTCAGACAGATTTCCACCATTTTTTGACAAGAAAAGACCCTTTTCAGACTGATTTTGATATATTTAAACAAGATAAGACCATTTTTAGCCTTATTTTGATATATTTAAACAGGATAAAACCCTTTTCAGCCAGATTTTGATACATTTAAACAAGAAAAGACCCTTTTCAGCCTGATTTTGATATATTTAAACAAGATAAGACAATTTTCAGACAGATTTCGAACATTTTTGACAAGAAAAGACCCTTTTCAGCCTGATTTTGATATATTTAAACAAGATAAGACAATTTTCAGACAGATTTCCACCATTTTTTGACAAGAAAAGACCCTTTTCAGACTGATTTTGATATATTTAAACAAGATAAGACCATTTTGAGCCTTATTGTGATATATTTAAACAAGATAAGACCATTTTTAGCCTTATTTTGATATATTTAATCAAGATAAGACAATTTTCAGCCTGATTTTGATATATTTAAACAAGATAAGACAATTTTCAGACAGATTTCGAACATTTTTGACAAGAAAAGACCCTTTTCAGCCTGATTTTGATATATTTAAACAAGATAAGACCATTTTTCAGCCTGATTTTGATATATTTAAACAAGAAAAGACCCTTTTCAGACTGATTTTGATATATTTAAACAAGATAAGACCATTTTGAGCCTTATTGTGATATATTTAAACAAGATAAGACCATTTTTAGCCTTATTTTGATATATTTAATCAAGATAAGACAATTTTCAGACAGATTTCAACCCTTTTCAGCCAGATTTTGATCCATTTTAACAAAAGAAAAGACACTTTTTAGACAGATTTTGAGACATTTTGTCAATATTTAACCATTCTCGGCCTGACTTTGATACATTTGGACAAAAAAGACACTTTTCAGACAGATTTTTACACTTTTTCGACAAAATAAGACCATTTTCAGCCTGATTTTGATATATTTAAACAAGATAAGACAATTTTCAGACAGATTTCGACCCTTTTTGACAAGATAAGACCCTTTTCAGCCAGATTTTGATCCATTTTAACAAGAGAAAAGACACTTTTTAGACAGATTCTGAGCTATTTTGACAATATTTAACCATTCTCAGCCTGACTTTGATAAAGCAGTGACAAAAAAGACACTTTTCAGACAGATTTTTACACTTTTTCGACAAGATAAGACCATTTTCAGCTGGATTAGGAACCTTTTTCGACAACATAAGACCCTTTTCAACCTGATCTTGAACCTAATTCGACAAGGAAAGACCATTTTCAGCCAGATTGACCCTTCACGAAGAAAAAAAAAAACTTTCATCTGGTCACCCTAACCATAGCGTATTCATAAAAACATTCATTTTCATCCATCGTGACAGATAATCTCTAAAATTTCGAAAAGCTTCCATCATTTTTCGTGACCCAAACTATTGCAAAACCATAATTATCTTAAAATAAAGATTTAAAAAAAATTAATATTTACCTTATTCTTGCATCCATCTTCCTCAGATGTAGCATATTGGGAAACGATTTTTCTCAAAGAAGGCGACCTAAAAAAAAAATCAAAATTATTGATCATTTCTTTTTAAAATCGTATCATTCATGAAGGGTGAAAGTTGACTTTTTTCGTGACTCGTGAGGCTATTTTCTACACGTATTTTGTTGGTTTTTCTGTTGCAACCATATATAAGTAGTATATGGATTCTAATGAGGTGGACTGGGACATTAGAATGAGGGTGGGTTTCAACATAAAGAAAGAAAATTGGCTGTTCCTAGCCCGTTTTAATGATACCTTAATGAAGTATTGATGTATTCAAACTTGTGAAGTTCGTTAGCTATTGATCTATTGTTGACTTTTGGAAAGTTGAAATATTTCGCCCTTTCGAAATCCGAAATAAAAAGTCACCGTCTTTTTGGGACTCGGGAGTAGTGAAATCGCTGCGGCTTAGCCATCGGCCTTGCTCATCTTCAATTACGTCACTTATTGCTATGAGTCTCACGCTCTTTCGGATTTCGGGGGCCGACCTATGATACGCATTCACTTTGTTCAAAGATTGTTGCTTCACTAGTTTATCTTTCAATAGCGACGCTTAAGGGGTCGCATTTTTCTTTCATGTTTTCTCCAATTCCTTTCTTCCAATGGGCACCTTGGCTATTCATTTCTATGTAAAATTGCACGAGGAATCCGATGGCATCAATTAAAAAATTCTAGGACCAATATTTCTCGAGTTATCGCCAAAAAACCGCTTTCGGTACTAAGTAAACTACCCCAGGAAAAATTTTCTCGTCAAAAACAACATTATATTCGTACTCAGCACCCCAAAAAACTTAAAGATATTAAATTTTATCAAGATTGAAAAATAATTTTTTTCCCCCTAAGTGAACCCTTGATAAAATTTAATATCTATAAGTTTTTTGGGGTGCTGAGTACGAATAAAATGTTGTTTTTGACGAGAAAAGTTTTCCTGGGGTAGTTTACTTATTTCCAAAAGCGGTTTTTTGGCGATAACTCGAAAAATAGTGGCCCTGGAATTTTTTAATTGGTGCCATCGGATTCCTCGTGCAATTTTACATAGAAATCAATAGTCTGTTTGTCGATTTTGAAAACTTCGTATTTTGACTTCAAGGTGCCCATTGGAAGAAACGCTCGGACACATGTTAACTACTTTTTGATGTGGAATCATCAAAAAAAAAATTTGGCCTGATCGGCGACTCACCGTGACTTCCCCTGGTGCCTTCCGGCCAGCAATCCTGGGGTTTATAGTAGTGTATATATATATATATATATATATATATCTATATATATATATATATATATATATATATATACTATATTATATATATATATATGTATATATATCTATAGTAGACTCGCTCTATTTCGAGAACGGAATAGATAATGCCGACGTGTCCGTCGGTATGTCGAAATCCTCCGCGATATCTGAATA
This sequence comes from Orius laevigatus, assembly GCA_018703685.1. Classification (NCBI taxonomy): domain Eukaryota; kingdom Metazoa; phylum Arthropoda; class Insecta; order Hemiptera; family Anthocoridae; genus Orius; species Orius laevigatus. The sequence continues at coordinate 1,613 of JAGWEN010000931.1, read as the reverse complement.
TGAAAACACGTAAATGGTCTACAGAAAACGGCGAAAGACTCAAATCTTTTAAAAAAATGTAAATGACCCGAAAGTTCGATGAATAATCTAGTAGTAAAAAGCAATTTTTTAAGATCCTTTCGTGTTCAACAGGCGTGAATTTCCAACTTCTTTCTCGGATCAAGGACGAGTCGACACAATGGACGACAAACGGAGATTCAAAATGAAATTATAGAAACGAGAATAAAACATTTTATGGAAATCTACGACACAAAAGCCGTATCTAAATATCGTAGCCGAAGGAATCTTTAAAATCTGACCACCAGGGGCGATGAAGGTAATTTTTCGATATCTCCGTTCCCTGGTGGTCCAATTTGAAAAATAAGCTTCCCTGCCAAATAGCCCTGTCGCATGAGTAGTTTTTCTGATAGTAACCTTTTTTGGCCAATTAGAAACCCGCCTAAAACCTCGTTATTTTAGGCTTTTTAAATAATAAAAGACAAAAATAAAATCGATATTTCCTAAGCCAAAACACAAGTTGCATGTGAAGTATTTTGTGATGCACTTATGATAAAATATAAATAAATGCTTCGACTTATTGAGGAGGACGAATGGATCGCGTGACATTTCAGTATTAATTTTGTTTCATAGGCAGGTTTCGACATGCTCGAAATTCGATGATTCGTCATTTTGTCGCACATTAGCGTTCAAGTGGCCAAAATGAGTGGGAAACCCTCTAACACGAGACTAATACCGACTGTCTAGGACCATCCGTTCTCTCGTGAGAGCCATAAATGTATGGCAAATAGCAAAAACTGGAAAACCAGAGCTTAAAAAAAAAGGTCATTTTTGAACATCGATATCTCCTGAACGGCTGACCGATTTTGGCTTTCGAAAGCTCATTAGACGCAAAATTAGATAATATGTCTTTTTTTACTTAGTGGTTAAGTCGCTAAAATGCACCGTTTTCGCTCTAGAGATCAAAAAATGAAAAAGTATCAAATTTGGCCAGTTTTTTCAAAATGGCGGACCAAAGACCAGAACGACTTTAAACCTCGATATCTCCTGAACGGCTGGACCGATTTTGGCTTTCGAAAGCTCATTAGACGCACAATTTAATAATCTTTCTTTTTTTACTTAGTGGTTAAGTCGCTAAAATGCATCGTTTTCGCTCTAGAGATCAAAAACTGAAAAAGTTCCAAACTTGGCTAGTTTTTTCAAAGTCGCGGACCAAAGACCAGAACGACTTTAAACCTCGATATCTCCTGAACGGCTGGACCGATTTTGGCTTTCGAAAGCTCATTAGACGCACAATTTAATTATCTTTCTTTTTTTACTTAGTGGTTAAGTCGCTAAAACGCATTGTTTGTGCGCTAGAGATCAAAAAATGAAAAAAGTGCCTTTGGCCGGTTTTTTCAAAATGGCGGACGAAAACCATGAAATTCAGTTTGTTTTTATTAGCCATTCAGTTTGTGCTTGAGTTGAATTTAATCAGAATAATTTTTCGAGAAGATTTCCTTGGAAACCGCAAACGGAACCGAAAGTCGGCTTGATCTTCCTTTTTTTTCTAATCGAACGTGCGGTTTAAAACGAAGGGAGCCATTCATCCAAATCAATTATTCAGTGAAAACGTT
>JAGWEN010000930.1:0-47980 GCA_018703685.1 Orius laevigatus | reverse complement strand
TTTTACCCTGAAACTTTTGAGAGCGTTCTTACCTTGGTGGATCAAAATTAGCACAATTGATTTATTTCGAAGAAAACTGTGATTATTTATTTTTAAAAGTAGAAAATCGTCCTAAAAATAGTTTTTCCTTCAAAATGTTCTAGCTGCCTAAAAAGTGTCTTTGTCGTTGTAAAATTTACAAAATTGGCTAAGAATAGGGTCTTGTTGGGTTGAAAAACGTTCTTAATTAGCCTAAAATGTTAAAAATCTGTTCAAAGTGATTCTAAATGAGGCTTTAGTCGGAAAAAGGTCCACAATGTGCTTAAAGTGTTTTTCGCATTTAGAACGTTCAATTGCCAAAATTGAAGCTTTTTCGTCAAAAAACGGTCAAAGTATACACAAAAAAGGGTCTTTCTTGTCGAAAAGGTTCTAGTTTATCAAAAAAAGTGACTTACAAAATAAAAAACATTCGAAATCCGCCAAGAATGGTCTTTCTCGTACGAAAATGGTTCAAAATCACATTCTTAAGTTGAAATAGGCACAAAATGTGGAAAAAAAAAGGTATTATTGCGAAAAATAGTTATTAATTGCTATAAGTGTCTTGACATATTGAAAAAATGTTTGAAATACGCCAAAAATGGCCTTTTCTCATCAAAAAGTTCAAAGCCTGAAAAGCACGTTTTCTCATCGAAAACGGCTCAAAATGTGCCAAAAAAGGGTCTTTTCAACGAAAAGAGTTCTTAATTCGATAACTATGAAAAAGGAAAATAATAGCGGAGGACAGAGTGTCACCTCTGTGGCACCCTCTCGTTATCTAAACGTAGTGTTGGCTTTCTATGAATCTTAATTTATTTAAAAATTTAATAATAGCATTTAATTGTAACGATTACATATTTACATAATGATCTTTGTCGTTTTAGAATGTGTGTGAAGAATGCTCTAGTGGATTATCTCGATCAACGGAGAATACAAACGAATCGTAATGTTCAAAAAGAAAGGACGCCATTAAATTGAATCTTCTCATCTGCATACAAATGTTTCAAATCGTTAAGCGTAAAAACCTTCGATCTCCCCAGGCCAAAACCCTTAATACGTCCCACGATCCTTCAAGTCACGTCTATTGATATAAAAGTTCACCAGAAACCGGAAACGAAAAAATTTTGTTTGCGGATTTAGGGTCATCAACAGAAAAAGAAAATGCGTTTTCCAGCTGACCTATCGACTTGAAATTTTACGACTTTTTCTTCTAATATTAAGGAAATCGTTCTTTAATTTCAATATGTTTGGTCCACAGGAAGCTGAGAAAAAGCAATTTACTTTTGAAGGCTCATGACGTTTATCTTATTCCAAGACATTTCTTTTAGAATCAAGAATGTGACATTTCTGTCAATTATTAGGGATTAAGGAACCGGTGGCGATTTTTTTTCTAAGTAATGGATTTTTTCTACTTCAATGCATAAAATCGTTAATTACGAGGGATTAAATTTTTGTAACCCCTAGAAAAAACGAAGGGAAATTGATTGAAGTTGCGGAGCTAACAGTTTAATTCGTCTCTTATTAATTTTCTCAATTCATCCTAGGAGAGAGGAAATGGATCGGTTTGTCGGAATTGGGTTTCCCTCCGAATAGACGCCGGACGCGGTCAACTCTGCGGGTCGCTCGCTCCATTCACCGCTGTAAGTGAAACCTCACTAACTCATTAACCTCTCACCAAAGCCCTAAATCGAATTTTTCATTAATATGTATGGACTTAATAAAAAAGATGAGGATTCGATTTGAAATTCTGAAATTGCTCCAAGAAAAACATCGATAATTATTCTGATTTGTTCGTAAAATTTTTTAAAAGTCGGATGAGAGAGGTGTCTTTTGAATAGCGTCGTTAAATATCGGAGCTGCTTTTAATGCCAAATTTTTGATGACTAAAAACGCGGTTTTATTGAATTTTAGCCAAGTATGGAGGAAAAAACTCCATACGAGAACTAATCAAAATTCCCTCCGAAAAGTACCCTTATAAACAAAAACCCGGACCAATAATTCACTTAAAAAGTAATTTTTTTATTGCCTAGTACTGTTGAAAAGTACCAATCTCATCATCAAAAAGTACCATTTCCTACCCAATTTTTTGTTTCCGAGTACCTTTTTCGAGTACCAACTTTATCCATGAAAAAGCACCCAGTACCTTTTTTATGCAAAAAGGGATCAAAACCCTATCAGAATTTCTTTTCCAGTTTTTATTGTATTAGGTTGTTCAGTGAATTACCCCATTACCCCCATCTGCCCCCTACGTCATTTCCAATATCCCCAAACTTCAATCATCCTTCTCAAGATGAAGATGAGAAAAAACAATCTGTTGATAGAAGTACGCCTTTGCAGCCTAAGGTAATGCCGCCAATGATTTTGTGAAAAAGATAGGTACCTAATTTTGTTTCTAGATTGTGATCATGGATTTTGAGTACGCAGCGATGCATGCAGTATCGGAAAGAGTTTTAAAGCGTTCAAGTAAAGGGTTGCTTTTACCACCTCTGCCAGTCGACATGGCGTAAAATTCAGTCGCTGGGACTGACCACATCTTACCGATCGGACAAATCAATTATGCTTTTATGTAAAAGAATAAACGCACTAGCTTTCCTTAAAGAGGAGGATATCGTAAAAGAAATGGCAAACATGTACGTCACTTACCCAGCATTACTACTACCTCTTTTAAACTACTTCGATGAAATATACATCACTGGACGCTTCCCACCGTCATGCTGGACGGTTGGTGATAGGAACCATCGTACCAATAATTTTTGTGAAGGTATTTCCATAGATTTATTACCTAATATTTTACTCAACTTTTTTCAAGGATGGAACAGCTCTTTCAATAGGCTGGTCGGGACGTCGACACCAAGTTTTTGGAGAGTACTGAAATGCCTCCAAATGGATAGCACAAATTTTTCTTTCTTTATTAAATTTTAGGGAGTTTTTTTCTTTTTACCTGCCAATAGTACGAATTGACATCCTCAGTTTAAAATTGTTACCTGAGCAGAAAAATTGCTACCTCGAATTATAACCTGCTAATAGTACGAAATGACACCCCCAACAGCAATTTATTAATAAATGGCCAAAGGGATGTCGTAAGGACGAAATGAATCAGTTAGTCCCCTTCGGGTAGCTCTAGACGAGTTTTTTTTCTGCTGGGAGAGGATAATTCCGTTTTTTTGTCAATATAATACCCGTTAAAAGGATATGAAAAATGTATAATAAAAAAAGAATTTAATAAAAAGGAGAGGCGTTAAATTAATAGAGGGTTCCCTCTAAAACTTACATAAGGGAGTAATAGCCTGAGAACCAACTGTTTTACCCCTAAAAAGGACGAAAGGACGACGGAAATAATAGGAAACTTAACTCTCTCTGCGGCTTTTATTGCGCTGTAAACACTGTTCTCCCCTTAGAGTCAATATTGGCGTCCAAATAAATTTCACGAAGGCGAAAAAATTTTTTCTTACTAAGGTACTTTCAAAAACGTAAACGATTTTTTTAATGAATTTTGAATACATATAATTCAAAATAAAAGGGTGACTGCTTCGAGTTTTATGAATGGAAACACATATTGGGTTGAATCCTTGGGGAAATTAGCGTTTCGTTTCACTTCGTATGTTAAAAGAACCGCAAGTTATAAAGGAAGAAACCGTAAAAAAGCCCTTATTCAGTTTACTCGTTTTTTCTTTAAGTATGTAACGAATCGTTTCCGCCTTGTAATTTCTATGATGGAACAATATGCATATTCTGGTTTTTAGAGCTTTGGAAGTTACTTGATTCTTCCCTTTTGAATAAAATGGGGTTAAACCAACTGTCAAAGTCTTTACACGACCTGTCAATTTTCTTGATATTCTATCGGGAGAGGAATTTTTTTTTATATTTTAATCTCAGATAAGAAAAAGTTCGATATTTGACAGAGAAATCAGTTTGGGAAATTATGGATGGGGGGGTAATTAATTGAGTTTGGGGATAATCCTCGATTTTTTTGTCTCTTTTCTTTTTATTTTTTAAAAAAATCCACTAACTTTTCCCCCCTTGTTTCAACTCACGAACTAACTTGTTGTTCTATATTTGGGTCAAAACTAATTTATATAAAATAAAAAGGTAATTTAAAGTTGCCCCCGCATAAAGTTGAACCTGCGGCCGCTGTTCTGGAGCCAACATTCATCCGACTTTGATCGCCCGACGTTGTTGAAACGATGAAAATGTTGGAAATTTTCGCAAACTTCCCTCAAGACATTATCGCCTCCGGACGATTATCGATGTATTAACATGACCCTTAATTATAAACTTTCAGGTTAATTATTTGAAAAATATCGATTTTCTTATTTTTTGATTAAAAACAATCATATCTCGGTCATTTACTTTTACGATATAAAAGACGATTGGAGCGTAAGTTTATTACGAAATAACAAACTTGGCCTTATAAATCAATTTTTATCAGAGTCATTTGGTCAAGTTGTGGAGAAACAATTTTCATAGCAAATATTGACATTGGTAAATAATTTATGTTGAAATTCAACTTTTTTGTGTTTTTCGGTCCTATCATCAAATACTAAATATGGAACTATATTTGGCTTTGTGATTTATTGAATATTTATTCAAATAACGAAATTCTGTGTACATAAATTTATAACCAAAGCTATCCTAATATCAATCAAGCCCAATTAGAAAAAAAAAGCGTCTACCTCCTAAATCCTAAAGCTAGCATAAAAAATTAGTCAAAACCTAAACCTGCAAGGGCCAAATTTCAAAGTTTCCTTAGTTTATTTAATTTCAAATGAGAATAGTAACGACTTTCTAGGTCAATCGGCCTTAAATGTGTGGGGAGTTCTTCGAAAACCAGTCATACTAACCGTGGCCAACTTTGGCCATCAATATCTCCTGAACGGCTGGACTGATATTATCTTTTGAAAGCTCATTAGAAGCTAAATTTAACGCTCTTTTTAAAAGAACTGGGTACAATTTTCCGTAGGATGCGCACTTTTCGAGCTACAGGCAAAATAGTGAAAAGTTCCTGTAATCAACGAAACCCAAACGTCCATTTTTTCAATAATAGGTCTTACAAAAATGTTCAACTTTGACCATCAATATCTCCTGAACGGCTCGACCGATTTTCTCTTTTGAAAGCTCATTAAACGTTAAATTCAATGCTCTTTCTAAAAGAACTAAGTATAATTTTCCGTAGGATGCGTAGTTTTCGAGTTATAAGCAAAATAGTGAAAGAATCACCGCGTTTTGGCTCTCAAATCAACCTGGGCTGCAAAAACCCTCCGTGTAAAAAACACCCCGCCTCGCAAAATCCTTCTTCTTCAGCCGGAAAAAGATATGATATCAACTTTCCCGCCCGCCGATGTGCGAGAGGTCGGTATGATTTAGAGAAAGAGGAGAGATGAAGCGCCCTTGCTCCCATTTTCAAAGCTCCCCTTGGCGGCATCGCGAAATACTTGTTTACAGGGTGCATTAGATGGGTAGCTATGCAAATACCTTGATCAGTGATTACTGGTTAGGATTGTGGAACTATTGAATGAAAATACATCATTGGAAGAGGAAAACAGTAAGTTGAATTTTTCACGACTGGTTTTGAAGGTTTCATATGCTGAACAACTAACTTTTTGTACATTTGTAACTTTTGCACTTTTTGTACTAACTTTGTAAGTGCAATTTCTGTTAAGACGTTAACTAATAGTGGAGGAACCTGCATAAACCATGATAATTGATTTAAGAATATGTTATCGATCAATCTGAAAGACTTACTACAGATGCATTATGTGCAGAGGTAACTGATTTCCCTGATAAAAAGTATTTCGCGATGCCGCCAAGGGGAGCTTTGAAAATGGAGCAAGGGCGCTTCATCTCTCCTCTTTCTCTAAATCATACCGACCTCTCGCACATCGGCGGGCGGGGAAAGTTGATATCATATCTTTTTCGGCTGAAGAAGAGGAGTTTTGCGAGGCGGGTGTTTTTTACACGGAGGGTTTTTGTACGGATATCACATCTTTTTGTAGTTGAAATTGTAGTTGACTTGGAACGTCCATAAGCAAGAAAGTTATCAAAGTAACAAAACAAACTAACATCGACAAATAATTTTTTCGAAATTAAAAAACTTGGGCTTAATTTTATGTTTTTGCGGTGATGAACCATTATAATTATGGCAATAATCTCAAATTTTAATTCGATTTCAATTTGAACTTTCAAGTTGATTGATTACGTAAAAGCCTAAGTGGCTGCAAGCAACTGAAATTGATTTTTTTTGGATTCAGCTATGCGTTAAATCTTTCAGCGGGTTAATCTTTGTTTAAATTTGGGTGGTTTGGGTGTTTTTGGTGATTTGGTGTGGTCATTTGGTGGTTGGGTGTTTTTGGTCATTGGGTGGTTTGGGTGTTTTTGGTGATTTGGGTGGTTTGGTTTTTTGGTGATTTGGGTGGGTTTGGTGTTTTTGGTGATTGAGTGGGTGGTATTTGGGTGGTTTGGATGTTTTTTTGTGATTTGGGTGTCTTTGGGTGATGGGTGTTTTTGGTGATTTGGGTGTTTTGGTAATTTGGTGGTTTGGTGTTTTTGGTGATTTGGGTGTTTTGGTAATTTGGTGGTTTGGTGTTTTTGGTGTTTGGGTGTTTTGGTAATTTGGGTGGTTTGGGTGTTTTTGGTGATTGGGTGGTTTGGGTGGTTTTGGTGGTGTGGGTGGTTTTGTGATTTGGGTGGTTTGGGTGTTTTGGTGGTTTGGGTGGTTTGGGTGTTTTGGTGATTTGGGTGGTTTGGGTGTTTTGGTGATTTGGGTGGTTTGGGTGTTTTTGGTATTTGGGTGGTTTGGGTGTTTTGGTGATTTGGGTGGTTGGGTGTTTTGGTGATTTGGTGTTGGGTGTTTTGTGATTTTGGTGGTTTGGGTGTTTTTGGTGATTTGGGTGTTTTTGGTAATTTGGGTGATTTGGATGTTTTTGGTGGTTTGGGTGTTGTGGTGATTGGGGGTTTTTGGTAATTGGTTGGTTTGGTGTTTTTGGTGATTTGGGTGGTTTGGTGTTTTTGGTGATTTGTGTGTTTTTGGTGATTTGGGTGGTTGGGTGTTTTTGGTGATTTGGGTGTTTTTGGTAATTTGGGTGGTTTGGGTGTTTTTGGTAATTTGGGTGGTTTGGTGTTTTTGGTGATTTGGAGGTTTGGGTGTTTTTGGTGTTTTTGGGTGATTTGGGTGTTTTGGGTGATTTGGGTGGTTTGGGTGTTTTGGTGATTTGGGTGGTTTGGGTGATTTGGGTGGTTTGGGTGTTTTTGGTGATTTGGGTGTTTTTGGTAATTTGGGTGGTTTGGGTGTTTTTGGTGATTTGGGTGGTTTGGGTGTTTTTGGTAATTTGGTGGTTTGGTTGATTTGGGTGGTTTGGTGTTTTTGGTAATTTGGGTGGTTTGGGTGTTTTTGGTGATTTGGGTGTTTTGGTGATTTGGGGGTTTTTGGTAATTTGGGTGATTGGGTGTTTTTGGTAATTTGGGTGGTATTAGTGTTTTTGGTGATTTGGGTGGTTTTGGTGATTTTGGTGGTTTAGGTGTTTTTCGAGTGCCCTAGGAAAGTGAATTTTTTTATTGGTTTGGCGTTTTTCTAGGTCGATGTTTGAGTGCGCAGTAAAAGTTGCGCAGTAGCCCTAAAATTTCAGTTTTTTGGTCATAACTTTTTTTTGCGACCAGCTATCGGGTTAAATCTTTCAAAAGGCACTGGCTAAAATTGAAACGAAGGTCCCTGTAAAATTTCAAGTCGATCGGTGCAGAAGTAGAGGCTGTAGCCCTGGCTAACTGAATAAGGAGAAGAAGGAGAAGAAAAACATGGTAAAGGCCGAAAACCGGGTTTTCAGAGTTCTATATCTCAGCTCCCTGTGAACGATCGACTTGAAATTTTCAGGGCTTCCTATTATCGTATTAGAGAAGGTCTCTATAAAATTTCAAGTAAACCGTTCCTCAGGAAGCCGAGATCCAGATACCCGAAAATCGCATCTCGTCACGTCCAGTAAACATACACTTGCGTAACGTTTGACCTTTCGGACGATTTGCTTGGCGGGGCGGCGGAACGCTACTAGCTGTCGAGATCAAAATTTTGTTTCAAAAAGGGTCCCACAAAAATGTTCAAATTTGACCATCAATATCTCCTGAACGGCTAAACCTATTTTTTCTTTTGAAAGCTCATTAAACGTTACATTCAATGCTCTTTCTAAAAGAACTAAGTACAATTTTCCGTAGGATACGTAGTTTTCGAGTTATAAGCAAAATAGTGAAAGAATTACCGCGTTTTGGCTCTCAAATCAACCTGGGCTGCAAAGAAAGAAGCGAAAACTCAAAGAATTCAAAAACGGGTCCTACAAAAATTTTCAACTTTGACCATCAATATCTCCTGAACGGCTGAACCGATTTTTTCTTTTGAAAGCTCATTAAACGTTAAATTTAATGCTCTTTCTGTAAAAACTAAGCACAATTTTCCGTGGGATGCGTAGTTTTCAATTGATAAGCAAAATAGTGGAAAAAAAGCAAGTTTTTTGACTTTCAAATCGTCCTGGGCTTGTAAAACAAGAAGCAAAACAACAAAAGAAGAGAGGTTACTAAAAATGACCTCTGCTAGATAAAGAAATTTCTTAAAAACAAAAAATTTGACCTAAAAATGACTAATTTTCGCCTCATAAAAACCAAAATCTGTGCAAAAACGATCATTTTTTGACTCCACACACAATCCGATGTGTGAAAAAATTATTTTGTTGGGAGGGAGGGTTTAAAGTAAACGATTTTGGTTAAAATTAACGTTAAATCCTTTCCAATTAGAACTGGAAATAGGCCCTAAGCCGAACTGAAAAGGCTTAAGTCTCTGATTCCAAGTTCCGTGTGGCGAATTTCGCTCTCCAGAGTTCCGCTTTCACTCTTTCCCTCCCCTCGCGGTTCACGAAGGGGTCGAGCGCAACAAGTAGGTCTTCCAGACCTTGCACAATTAATACGAATTAAATAAAAAAGAGGTCAATTTCAAATGCATCTCTTTTACTTTCTATTTAATCAAAAGTTTTACTTTATAATCTCGTAATCCTCTTAAATAAAAGATTAAAGGGGGTGATTAAGGTTCGAAGGAGAAGGATTTTCGGTGATATCTCATTGCTTTCTCATAAGACGTTTATGTTCATGAATTATTCACGCTCGATTTGGAAGCTTCGCGATAAAAGATGGTAAGGGGGGGAGGGGATGAAAATGGAATATGCTACACCGGATTTCCATTTCAATTTCCGTGAACCGCCCAATCTTAATTTTCATGGATATTTTATTAATGCACGACTTTTTATAGTGGCCACCGCGCTTTTTGGACGAATTTCCTTAGGATGGTAGCTTGAAAGCAGAAATAGTTGCAGATTTGGGGTCAAACGCCCAAAATGGCAACACTGTCTTGATAAGTTTTGCTGAATTGCCAGGTTGGGCTGGATTATAAAGAAGCCAGAGGAGGTGGCTTATCGAAAATTTGGTTATTAAGAGGCCAATCTGCCCAAATTGGCTGCGCTGTTTGACGACAGCAATCCAAAGAGATAATAAAGCCATATTTTGAACTATTTTTGACAAGAAAAGACTCATTTATAGTTAGATTTTGATCCATTTTTTTATATAATAGGAAAGAACTTTTTTAGCAAATTTTGACAAAAACAGAAAAGACACTAGACAAGATAAAGACCCTTTTTTTAACGAGAAAAACCCTTTTTTGACAAGTAAAGACCCTTTTTTTTCACTAGAAAAGACCCTTTTTTTGTGGCAAGAAATACCCTTTTTTGGCAAGAAAGATCCTTTTTTGACAAGATAAGATCTTTTTACAAGAAATAGAAGATAGGAATATGAAGAATTTTTACAAGAAAAGACCCTTTTTATGGCCAGAAAGACCCTTTTTTTACTAAAAAAGAACTTTTTGACAGAAAAGACCCTTTTTTTACAAAAAAAGACCCTTTTTGACAAGAAAAGACCCTCTTTTTTTTACAAGGAAAAGACCCTTTTTTTGACTAGAAAAGACCCTGACAAGAAAAGACCCTTTTTTGACAAGAAAAGACCCTTTTTTTAACAAGAAAAGACAATTTCCGATATACGGCAATTTACAAAAGACAATATTTTAAAACTTTTTTCACGAAAAGTTTTTGTTTAGCCAGATTTTATTATGTTCCACTATTTGCAGATGAAAATTTAAAAACCTGTGTAGGTACGCAAAATGAAAAATTTCTTCTGGTCACCCTAGTAGGTTCTCACCTTTTCTTCGTTTTGGCACTTAAATTATGTTTTATTTGATTATTGTTTATTTCCCTCGGTATAATCTTTACGGTTTCTCATTTTGGTGAAAACCTCTTATAAATTACGTAATTCACGTCGATATCCTAAGATTTTCACCTTAACGATATTTTCCGAGCATAAAAATCTCGAGTTAATTTACCGTTAAAGGTTCTAACACGTAAATATTTAACTTTCCCTATCAATCTCCCTAAAATAAACACGTGATAACGAATCTCTAAAAATGGCTCTTTATTGCTCCCTTTACTAAGGGGCCCAAGATATCCCGGACCGGTGATGCTGCCCGGCCATGCGGGAGTGTAGATTCAATAAATTCTTAACTCCAACCCCTCTCGAAGACGTTTCTCCTGACGTCATCGAGTGCCTACTTATAAAAGTAAATCTGAATTCTAAAGTATAAAAATGTAGCAAAGCTTTTTCAAACTTTTTGTTACATTTCTAATTCTGTTTCTTTTATAAAGTTTTCCATCAATATTCAATCCTCGTCTAAATTGTAGCTAAAAACTAAAGAAACTCACTGAATAGGGTCTAATTAAACTTAATTTTGAAAAGAACTAATTAAAAGAGCATATATGTTATTTTTCCTCATTAAATTTTTGTCTTTCATCAAAAATTGATGAATGAAGTTCTTTGGTATCAAATAACTAAACATGATATGGCCAAATGAGACAACCTGTAAAGTTTTGGACAGAGTTGGGCGTAATCTTAATCGTATTATTGTATTTTGAATATGATTACGATTACGTGTATGATTATGATTACAATTATAATCGTAATAATATTTTTTTACGATTTTCAATTATTATAATTTTTTAATAATTTTCGATGATCATATTATTTTTTCATAATTTTTCAAGAACTTAATTAAAATCGTAAAATAAAATACGATTTGTTATTTAAAACTTTTTTTTTCTCTCTCTTTTTTTTAGGTATTATTTTTTTTCGTAACCGTATTTTTATTTATTTATTTATTTTAGCGGATTTCCGGAGGAAAGCAGGCTATTGGGGCCGGCCTCACGGCGGCTTTCGGCTTAGAGGCTTATATATTCGTGATCAGGACGATCTCCTGATCACGAAAATATAGGTCATTCCCAATCTTGGCGATATATATATATATATATATATATATTTATATATTTATATATGTACCGACGCGATAACTCGAGCTAGGATTGTTTGAATTAAACGAGACTTGGTATTTAAAGCTTTTGTTTCACCAGGTAGAAGCCTATTGAAAATGGCTTGAATCGAGAAAGCGGTTCTGGTACTTCGCTTAGGGCATAAAGGGCATTTTCGTGATTTTCTCGGAACCTGAAGGTTTGAGATGGTTAAAAATCGTGACGGGAAAGTCCCAGGGGCCGAGGATCATAGTTAATAGCAGTTCAAATTTCAAAATCGGTTCTGGGACTTGTCTAAGGGGCCTAAATGGAATTTCGTGATTTTCTTGTAACCTTAAGGTTTGAGATGGTTGAAAATCGTGATGGGAATGTCTGATGATCCGCAGACCGTATTAAGAACGGTTCAAAACACGGAAGATGTTCTGGGACCCATGCTAAGGGGCCTAAATGGAATTTCGTGATTTCTTCGATACCGGAAAGTTTGAGATGGTTGGAAATGGTGACGGAAATATATTATGACTCGAGGACTATAGTAGAAGACTAATCGGTTCTGGGACTCTCCTGAGGGACTTAAATGGAATTTCGTCATCTATGGAAATAAGAGCAGGAGATGGTTGAAATCGATTATAGGAGCTGCTCATGAACTGAGAATTCACATTTGACAACAGATCAAACCCGCATACGAAAAAGAAGCTACTTAGGGCATTGATGAAATTAATTTTAGAATTTGAACTTTTGGCGGCGAAAATCACGTGGTTTGAGTTGATATGTACTTGATTAATATTCCTAAGGTTATGAAAATCTTTAGCAGATTTCTAGAGGAATTGAAGCTTGTGGTCGGTGCGATGGAGGCTCCGGGCTCGGAGGCCCATTTTATTTTACTGAGGCGGAGGGGGGGGGGATAATGAGGACATCAAAAATAGGCTTAGGGAAGGCCTTTCCGGAGGAAATCCGCTGCTTCTCGAGGCTGCCTCGAGGCTTTTTTTCAATTCTTTCCCGGTAATCGTAATTTTTTACAATCATAATAGTAATTATTTACGATTTTTGTTTAAATTTTGTTTTTTAAACGATTTTACGAACAATTACTATTGGGAAAAAAAATGATCTACCTAAAAATGAAATACAATTACGGAAAGAAATAACTTCTTTTTGAGGAGAAAGTTAATTGTAAAAAAAAGTGTGAAATTTTACTAATTTTTTTTTAACTCTTGAAAAATTATGAAAAAAATTGTTTAAAAAAAAAAAAAAAGATGTTTGTTTTCTTAATTAAATTTTGAGGAACAAATAAGAATGTGGATAAACAAAGATGGTGGATTAAATGTTGCTGGAGGGAAATTTTTATGAAGAGTCCTCCCTTCAAAAGTGAAGCTTTTGTGCTTTTCGCATTTCTGATGGAGCGTTTGTTTGTTTTTTCTTTGCCGACAATGGACACAATGGAAGGTTCTAAGACTTTATTATAAACATTTTGATTTAAGCGAAAGAAGGTTAAGATTCCATTTTAAAATTTGATGGATATTTTGGACGAAAGGTTGAAAATTGATTTTTGGTCTAATTTATTCATCAGACGTTTTTCTAGTCCTTTATGGCTGGGGACCCCCAAATAACCCTTTTTAAAGTAAACTCACTGTTAGGCAGTGACGAAAAGTTTCCTATACGATAAATGGCCGGAAAACTTTTTGAAGGAACAGTTTCAAGGTGAAGAGTGCTTAGTCTGGAAGCTTAATATTCTCTTTTTTCAAAATGGAAGCTCCTTATTCACTCTTTCATATTGAAAGGTTGGAAACTTGAGGAAAACCCTCTCGAAAAAGGAGTATGTGATAAATTACTCTTGGAAACTTTAAGACACTTATGGGACAGGGACATGTCAATAAAGGAAATAATGTTAGTCCGTTTTTTGAAAACTTTTTAGAACGGAAAACCTACACAAATGATGCTCCTCTTTTGTCGGAATGTGCAAAAAGAGAAGACCCTTCTCGACAATTTGGTGCTTTATAGACCGCTCCACAACGATCATATCCTCCCCTACCCTACCCACCTCCCTACATCCTCCCCTACTTTACCCACGTCCCGATAACCACCCCTACAGAACCCACCTCCCTACATCCTCCCTTCCTTACCCACCTCCCCATAACCACCACTATTCCGAACCCACCTCATCACAGCCATCCCTACTTTACCCAACTCCCCACAACCTTCCCTACTTGAGATATCTCCCTACATCCTCCCCTACCTTACCCACCTCCCTACATCCTCCCCTACCCTACCCACCTCCCTACATCCTCCCCTACCTTACCCACCTCCCCATAACCACCACTATACCAAGCCCATCTCCCCACAACCTTCCCTACTTTACATATCTCCCCACATCTTCCCCTACCTTACCCACCTCCCCATAACTTCCACTACTTTACCCACATAACCTTCCCTACTTTACCCACCTCCCCGTTACCTCCCCTACTTAACCCTCCTCCCCATTACCTCCACTACTTTACCCACCTCCCCGTATCCTCCCATACATTACCCACCTCCCCATAACCTCCACTACTTTACCCACCTCCCCATAACCTCCACTACTTTACCCACCTCCCCATAACCTCCACTACTTTACCCACCTCCCCATAACCTCCACTACTTTACCCACCTCCCCATAACCTCCTCTATTTTACCTACCTCCCCACAACCACCCCTACCCTACCCACCTCCCCACATCCTCCCCTACCTTACCCACCTCCTCCTAATCTCCGCTACCTAAACCACCTCCCCACAACTTCCTGTACTTTAACCACCTCCACATTACCCACCTAATTTCCCCTTTTGTTTTCTTCAAATCTTAAGTCGAAAATCTTAATTTGGATCCGAAAACGGATTTGTTATCTCTCTATAAGTGCGTCATCGCTGATTCATTTCTAAAGCGTGCAATTAATCGCTTAGTTACGTTTTATTGACAGGTCAAAGGGAAGCCGAGTTTCCTCCTGGTCCAACTTGAAGCAGCTTCAAATAGAAATTCGATTCCCAAGGGTGTTTCCCCTCGCGTTAATTGAATTCTAATAATTATCCGTGTCTTGTTCATATGTTTGTTTTAATGATCAATGATTATCTCAACCTCGACACGCTACCCACTAGGCCACTCTGCATCGAGCTTTATCTCATTAAACTTAAACTTCATTTATTCGGATGTCTCAAAAAGATAGAAATCTTGCGAAATTTGTGATTCAATTTTCCTCGTTATGTCGGCATTTGCGGAGTTGCGACATTTCACTTTTGGCTGTCACCCACTCTGTTATAGGATCTCTTTGAATTTAAAACTTTAGTACGTTATTTAGAAAGTTTATTTTAATTTTATCTCGTGTAAACGATTGAAAAAGTTCGAGTGCGGAAAGCGAAAAAAGCGAGGGAGTCCGATGTCTGTTTTAAGAGGTTTTATGTTGCTTCCCGGACTTTTTTCCTCTCTTTTTTTTA
The DNA here is from genome assembly GCA_018703685.1 of Orius laevigatus. Classification (NCBI taxonomy): domain Eukaryota; kingdom Metazoa; phylum Arthropoda; class Insecta; order Hemiptera; family Anthocoridae; genus Orius; species Orius laevigatus. Next base: position 33,131 of record JAGWEN010000930.1, on the reverse strand, counting down.
TTTTTTCAATTCTAAATTGAAAACAATCGCGACCGAAACTAGTTCTTCCGGAAAAATGAACGGTGATTCATTCAATTCAATAAAAAAAAGGGTTGATATGAAAAAGACCGTATTTGCAATTGGCCGAATTTTCATAGAAACTGGGAAAAAGGAAAATTATGGCTTTCCACGAAATCGCTGTTGATTCATCGAATTTGCATCGACCTATAAATAGGTAATTGTTTACTCTTCTTCCTATATTGAGCGTAAAATTTATTTTTGGATTTTTCCTGTTTAGTAAATGAGGTAATTCTTATAAAAGTTACAATTGAGAAAGTTGGTATTGTGATACTAAGGAAACCTCACTTCAAAAATTTTATACGTTAGAGGCTGACACGCTACAACTGGGCAACACCCAACGCTGCTTCTAATCGTAATATGAAATCTAACTTAACGGTGCTTAGGTCTGAAAAAGAAGAGAAAAAATGTCCAAGATTGACCTCAGATTTGTATTTTTCACCCTTAAAACTGTCAAAAACCAAAATTTGAATCACACTAAAAATGAAAATTTTCTGGTGCAAAAAGTTAAGGGTCCCCCCTTTGGTGAGGTCGGAAAAAATTATGACGCCAAATTGACCTCAGATTCGTCTTTTTCACCCTTAAAACTGTCCAAAACCAGATTTTGGATGACACTGAAAAATAAAAATTTTCGTGAGGTCGGGAAAAAAAAATTTATAACCCCAAATTGACCTCAGATTCGTGTTTTTTACCCAAAAAACTGTCAGAAACCAGATTTTGGATTGATTTTGGACCCTACTTTGAAAACTGAAGGATAATTTTAAGTTTTTGAGGAACTGGAAAATGGTAAATTGAAGCTTATTATGGACTTTAATTTTAATCTTATCCACCTCTATTCGATTCCCAAGCTGAGATAAAAATTGTTTTTCTTACTCCCTGTATTTGCTTTGTTCCGACCATAAAAGACTCGTCGCAATTCGGTAAATTCAATAGAAGAAAAAAAATTCTGAAAAAACAAAAACATCAAAATATCGTCTTCAGACTTCATTTATCTGAATAAACTGGCTCCTATTACTGTCTGAAGATGTCAACGTATAAACGTCAACGAAAATTAGGCCGCATAGCTTGTCTGTTAGGAATCAAATAAGTAAAACCCATTTTTTGACCTTTGACTTATGAAGAAACAAAACTGGAGCACATAAAGTTCAATCCGTTTAAGTATAAGCTCAAGATAGAAAATTGGCATTATTAAGCGTTTTCAAGCAGAAAAAAAAGTTACGTAATGAAAAATTAACCATCCAGTCAATACAAAGGAAAATTAGAAGATGCAATGTCCCACCTGTATCAACTTGTAAAACGTCCCATCTGAGTACATAGACGTTGAACGATTCCAAAGGTTTTTTTCGACGTGACAATTTATCCGGAGGAAAATCGACAAAAGACTTCTGTTCCCAATTGTTTATCGTGTCCGATCAAGGGTAGGATTATTTTCTTTCGAGGGTGCCTTTTACAACCGTGACGCGACTATAAATTCCTTCAAACATCCACCCTTAGAAAACTCAAATTTTTTCTTTCCCTCCGACTTATTCCCCCTACTGCTTTTTGTATACATACTTTTTTTTTTAAGAATAAATAGGAAATCCGCTTTCTTAAGATATTTTCAATGTTTTGTAACATTTTTTAGCGGATTTTTTGTTTGTTTTATTTATTTTCTTTTCTATAGCTACTCACAGGGAATGGGGAAGCAGTGGCTGTGGTTAGCATAAAGATGAGTATGGCACTAGAAATCATCTCGTCTCTCTGGCTACTGCTCTTAACTGGAGGGTTGGACAAGCGCCCTCCTCCTATAAATACACCCTCATCCCCACCATACCTCCACATCCGAAACCACCTTGGATTTTTCTTATTTATTTAAAAAATTATTGTATTGTTAAAACTAAATATATACCTACTACAAATATAAACCTAGATAAGAGAAAAATGCTTTAAAAAAAATTTAAATAAATAAAACTTTTTTTTAAAAAAAAATCTCGCTATATTTAAGAAAACGATTTAAATTTTTTTTTATCGATTAAAACCAAATTGTTCTTGCTCTTTTTTTTGAAAAAGCCTTATTCGTAATCAAAGCATTTATTTTCGCTTAATCCAATTGATGAAACTCCCACGAGGATGTCCAATCTCTTAAATCTAAAGTGTAATCCATTAGTTGGATTTATTTTTGGTTTTTGAAAAGAGGAAAAATTCAGACATATCCGATCGTTGGGTTTTAAGGGCAGGTGTACCTATAATGGTGTATCGAATAGCCCAATTTAATTGAGATCTTTCTCGTTTTACTCGAAAAGCGGCTTGTGTGGGCGAGGGTATGACGTAAGAGGTATACCTACCAATTATCGTTTAACTCACCTGATATAACAAACTTAAATGATGTCCGACAACGTTTTAATCCTACTTAGACTTATTTTCAACGGTGTCCGAAATAAAGAAACAGATCGCATGCCACTTAACCAGGGGAAGGAAAATCGTAACCTCTAATAAAAAATATAAAAAATTTATTTCTTCCAATTTTCGTTTTTTATCATGCAAAAGCATGAATCATTTACATATTAAGAAATCACCATTATGCACAAAGAAAGTGGATATCCATCATTAATTTCGAACTTTCCTCCCATCATGCATTGCGGACTTACCTTTTCATAATTCATTGGGACAGTTCCTACCTCCAGGGGCCGTGAAAACAGTTATTCAATGATAGCTCATAGAAAAATGATCCGATCTGGACCGGACTTTTTTTAAAATGAAGCTTATTTATTTCTCCGCGCATTCCACTAAACTTATTGTAATAAAAATAAATCTTTGTAGTAAAAAAAAAGTGTTTAAATTTTTTTTTAAACTTTTTAAAGAATTGTTTAGTGAAATGCGCTCCACATAACAAAGAACATAAGTATGCAAATTTTGAATCAATTCCGATGACTCAATCTTTAGTTATCATTGAAATACTATCTCAACAAATTTTGAATCACGCGGGTTTTTCAACGAATCAAAGACAAGTGGGCGGAGAGAACCGGCTCCTCCTGCCAATTGAAGGGGAGGGATGAGTTTTAAAACCCTCGTGTTATGCGGGTCGCCCCGCCCTCGCTGTTATGGAAAGACCGGCGCTGGATGGGCCCTTAAGGGGCTTGAGTACCCAAAAATTAAAAAAAAATCTAATTTTATTATTTATTTAAATTATTAAATTTTAAGCATTTCTGCGCTGTTTCCAAAAAGCAGAAATCAATTTGATCAATTAGAAATATTTTTAATTAATTCAAATAGATTTAGTGCCCGTTTGAATCAACATTTCGGGTGGGAAATTCGAATTTTAGTTTTTTGCGTTTCCTGAAAAGTTACGTTTTTCAGACAAAAGTCCCCTTTTCTCGTGAACTAGTAAACTTTTTTGAGATCTGTATTTTTCTATATTTAGAGGAATAATAAGGCTACATTTTGATGAATACGTGTGAAAAATTTCGTTAAGATTGATCCAGCCGTTTCCGAGAAAAAAGGACACAAAAAGTGCCATTTTAGGGTTAAAATCAGCTGGTACCCAGGCCCCTTAAGTTGCTACTCATCAATCATCATGTATTGGGTAAGTCCCTATTCATCATCCATCATACGTGAATGATTGTGAAATTTCCTACCCATCATGCACTAGTTAAACCTACTATCCATCCTGCATTGGGAACTTACCTACCCATCATGCATTGCGAACTTATCGACCCATCATGCATGGCAAAACTAGGTACGTACCTACCATCAAGAAAAAAATATTTTCCATGTGTTAGATTATACATAAAAAATGCAGTTTTAAAACACGTTTTCAACCAAGGGCTTTTTTACCAGTCGAGCGATGACGGCGAAACAAGACAAATCGGAGAGCATGAAAGAACTTTGTAAGATTTTATTTTCAAATTTTCCAAGTTTCAGAACGAATCGTTCTAGTTTTGCAGGACATGAAAGCAGTCGCTTCTCCGAAAAGGTCGACGCCTTCTATAGTCTCGCTGGACGACGAAAGCGACCTCGAAGGGATGAATTTAAAAGCGACGCTTTCCATCGAAAGTTTGCATCATATCGAGGTAAAAATTTCGTTTCTTTTCCTACCTATAATATCAACAGGGCCGGCTTTTGAACTGGAAAAACAACGTTAAGGAAAAGTCGAGGATGAACTTTCTAAGGAGAGAGGAACTCAAAAGGGACAGAATCAAAGTTCGACAAAACCAAATCGACGAAAACCGCAAGGAAAATTTCGAAAAAATAAAAGAAGACGAAGCTTTAAAAAATGAAAAACAATAAAACCCGAATATTTTCTCATTTCCAACCGTTTTTACTCTTAAATCGTAAAAATTTTAGGTAGAAATAAAAAAATATTAGCCTTTTTAAAGATCGAATTCGAAGAAAAATTGAGTTACGACATTCACTTATGAGGGCAAACTTTTGAATTTTCAACTTTTATATAATAACGTATTCTAAATCATGTTTAAAAAGGTTTATTTATAATATGATTACGTCCCATGTTGGAGATGAGAGAGGTTTTGAAAAAACCCTTTTCCTTCAATCCTTTAAAAGGGAATAAAAATATGAACGAAATAAAGAAAAAAATAACGAGGAAACTCAAGGAATTCAATACAAAAAAATAGTTGGTGCATAAGTCATTGACATCTGTAGTAGGTTTGAGGGTCCACCATTTTGAAAAAACATGCCAAATTTGGAACTTTTTCAGTTTTTGATCTCTAGCGCAAAAGCAATGCATTTTAGCGACTTAACCACGAGGTGAAAAAATAAAGATTATTAAATTCTGAGTCTAATAAGCTTTCAAACGTCAAAATCGGTCCAACCGTTCGGGAGATATCGATGTTCAAAAATGACCCTTTTTTTAGATCCTTGCTCGCTTTAATATCGATTTATTGCTTGGTATTATTTCTACTAGAAAGAAGGATGAAATTTAAAAAAAACGACTTAAATAAAACGTATTTTATTTAAATAAATAAATTAAAATCTAAAATAAATAGGAAATCGTTGAACTAGAGACGTCGTTGTGATCGCCATGGCCTAACAGCCTTTCCAGCACCTTCAATTTGACCGAATTTTATCCTCCTTTCCGATAAATCGGTGCGAGACCATTTTGCTGCTGTGCGAACGCCATCGTCATCGGATTATCCGCGCTCCTATGATGGAATGCGAGATGGTGAAGAAACTGGTCATGAGCGCCTCCATGAGCTGAAGCCGAAGGTTGATGATGATGATGATACTCGATATCATTGGTGAGCCTCTTATACCCACTAAACATCGACATGAAAAACGCCATCTTCGCCAAAAGCAACGCTTTTCCCCCAATCATCGCCATAAACTGGAAACCAAGCGGCACCAAAAACGCCGACATCATCATAAAGCCAGCAACCATCATAGGAAACGCTCTTCTATAATGATGCCTCCTGCGACCTAAAAATAAAACATTTCTTAAAAAGATTTTTTTTCTTTTTGAGCTTAAAATAAGCCTTCGTGGGCAGAATTTTAATCACCCTCAAATTCTTTATACCCTTCCAAAGGGTTTACAATGCGGCTTTTATGTTAATGAAGGCGCCTTGATGTTTCAACGTACTTAACATATCAAATGGCTTCCAAGCCCTATCGAAACCAAGAAAAACGAATAGAAAAATCAACTTTCCAGCCTCTAGTATTAAATTCCTCGGATGTTTTTCATGCCTTCTAATTAAATTTCCAAAAGCTTCCTCGTTTTTTTATCAGCTCCCTATACGGCTTTTGGATCTCCGGAATGAACATTTCTGGCGAAAATTGAATTCAAGCTTTTCCCAAGTAATTAATGGTTTAATTAAACGGAGAAACCACTGGGTTCGCTTTTCCATTTGGAAAGGATAATTTGAAAAAGTTTAATGTCCTAATTATCTAAAATAAATTTACCTTCAAATTCTTCAGATGCTGGGTAAAGATTGAGCTTGATAGTGTGAGTGTCGAAAAGTTTGAAAATTCTTTTTGAGACCGAAGTGGTCAAGTCTTCTGTGTAAAGTTCGTCCATCGGATCCATCCTTTCCGTCTCGCTGAAAAAAATGTTTAATAAGGACTTGGAAAAAAAATTTTGTGAGCTTTCCATGGAAAAATTTCATCTTTTTAGCTTGAATTGAGGTCATAGTAAAGAGAGTGAAAATAAACACTGACCAGGGCAAACGACTTTCCTCTCAAGTATACTTGAGCACCCATTTCATTTAAAATGTCTCCAATTTTCCACTAACTTGAGTTCAAATTATAGTTTGTAGAGAAAGGAAAGAATGTAGGGAATTCATGGGATTCGACTTTAAAAAGGTCGATTGTTCTCGAAATTCGGGGGAAATGTTTTCTCAGCTCCCAGTGGACCCAGTGTAAGACTTTCGAGGCTTTTTCCCATTTTAGGGTTTCCCAGTGGACCGATCAACTTATAACTTCTTGAGCTCTTTATCATGAAACTAGAGAAGATCTGTGCAAAATTTCAAGTCGATCGGTCCACAAAAAGCATAGAAAACGTCCATTTGATATGTGGAGTAAAGCATGTGAAAATTGGTTTTAAAAAAGGACGGTTTTCTCAGCTCCCTAAGGGCCGATCGGTACAAAATTTTGAGGGCTTATTCTCATAAAATTAGAAAAGATCAGTACAAAATTTCAAGTCGATCGGTCCACGGGAAGCTGGGGAAACGCCCTTTTGAGTTGATGGCCCATCTGCGGACCAATCAAATTAGGGCTCTTTCTTATGATGTTAGAGGGGATCAGTGAAAACGTTAAGTCGACACCAGGAGCTGGGAAAATATCCATTTGACATGAGGGTGCAAATCTGCATAATTGCCTCTATCAATGAAATTGCGTTTTTTCAGCTCCGTGTGATCTACTTTAAATTTTAAGGGCTCTTTATTCTCAAGTCAGAGGAGATTTGTGCAAAATTTTAAGTTGATCGGTCCACCAGGAGCTGAGAAAACGTCCATTTTACATGAGGGTCCATATCCAAAGTGGCCTCTAAAAAGGAAATCGCGTTTTTTCAACTCTCTGAGGACCGATCGACTTGAAATTTTAAGGGCTCTTTCTCATCATTTTAGAGGAGATCTGTGCAAGATTTTAATTCGATCGGTCAACCAGGAACAGAGAAAACGTCAATTTTACATGAGGGTCCATTTCTGCAAAATTGCCTCTAAAAATGAAATTGAGTTTTTTCAACTCTCTGTGGACCGATCGACTTCAAATTTTTAGGGCTCTTTTTCATCATTTTATCTCCTTCTGTGCAAAATTTTAAGTTGATCGGTCCACCAGGAGCTGAGAAAACGTCCATTTTACATGAGGGTCCATATCCAAAGTTGCCTCTAAAAAGGAAATCGCGTTTTTTCAACTCTCTGAGAACCGATCGACTTGAAATTTTAAGGGCTCATTTTCATCATTTTAGAGGAGATCTGTGCAAGATTTCAATTCGATCGGTCCACCAGGAACTGAGAAAACGTCAATTTTACATGAGGGTCCTTATCTGCAAAATTGCCTCTAAAAGGGAAATGGCGTTTTTTCATCTCCGACTTCAAATTTTTAGGGCTCTTTCACATTAGAGGAGATCTGGGCAAAATTTTAAGTAGATTGGCACACAAGGAATTGAAAAAACGTCCATTTGAAATGATGGTCTATATTATATGCCACTAAAATGCAGCTCCCTGAGGACCGATTTTGACCGATTGACTTCAAATTTTAAGGTCTCTTTCTTATCATGTCATAGGAAATTGTGAAAAATTTCGAGTAGATTAGTCCACATGGAGCAGAGAAAACTTCCTTTTTTGATGGGGGCCCATCATTAGCAACGATTCCTTGGAACTTTTTTGACTTTGGGAAAAAGTCCTTTTAAGGTCCCTACCTACATAATCTTGAAAAATGACGCAAAAACGACAGTTTTTTTAGCGTCCCTGTGGGCCGATCGATTTCAAACTTCAAGGGCTCTTTATCATGAAACTAAAGAAGATCTGTTCAAAATTTGAAGTCGATTGGCCCACAAGGAGCTTAAAAAAACGCCCCTGTAGAGTAAAACCTGTAACTTACTTTGCGTCTATATGATTGCTCTCCAGTTTCATCGAAACGTACGGGTTGATCGGTATATCCGGTGCGGTGATCATTTCGTCCAAAGATGAAAGAAAAGCGTCTTTGACGCATCCCTTCATTTTAACTAAAGAAACATGATAATCGTCCTTTCTCGACTCGAAAGCTCCCGTCTTTTTCCTGCACTCGACCAACGTAATCTGGCCACTTTTCAACAATCCGGTGTACCAAGAGGCCTCCGCCGCCGCCAAACTCAAAGCGAAACACACAAACACTTTCAACATTTCTCGTATTCACCTTTTTAAGCACATCATAACTTCATAAAGACATTCTCTCCCATGTCGAACCCGTTTATAAAGCCTCTCCCACTTGTCAGCCATTTAATAAATGGGTGCGATATATTTGGTGCGTAAACCTTTTGGTCCGGTGAACTGTCGTGTGAAAATTATATACCTATGCATCGCTTTATAATATTAAAAATGACCTTTTTTTCTCTCTTTTACTTTCCTTACCAATTATAACTTTCCTATAAACAATTTTAGTTTTATACCGAAAGTGTGTCAATTTAACTTTATTGTGTTTATTATGGGCGAGATAAGCCTAGAAGGCTCCCATTAGCCCGACTAATTCCAACATTCAAATCAGCGCCTTCCCATTCGCAACCGCAAGCCTCTCAAAAGACTTAATATCGTTAATTAACCGGAACATTTATAAGGAGATTGTAATATTATGCCGAAATATGGAGAAGGTATTTGGGATAAAATAGAAGGCTCACGTATTTTCGAAATTTCCTCATATTTAATGATGAATTTGAATTTCTGGGGCGTTTTCAAGGAATGCTGGCACTTCTTGGCCTCTTTCTGGGAATACATGAACCTTTTGGGCGTTTCCTGGGAATGCTTGGATGGATTGGACGTTTCCTCCAAATGGGTGGACTTCGTTTCCTGGGAATCCTTGAACCTCTTTGGCACTTCCTTGGATATTTCTTGGGAATCATTAAACCTCTTGGGGGAATCCGGGAATGCTTGAAATTGTTGGGCGTTTCCAGGGAATTCGTGGACCTATTGGGCGTTTCCTGGGAATTCTTGGGCTTGTTAGGTGTTCCTGAGAATTCGTTAACTTCTTGGGCGTTTCCCGGGGATTCTTTAACTTCTTGGGCGTTTCCTGGGAATCCTTGGGCCTCTTAGGAGTTTCCTGGGAATTCTTGGACTTATTGGGTGTTCCTGGGAATTCTTTAACTTCTTGGGCGTATCCTGGAAAACTTTGGACCTGCTGCAAATTCTTCAAGTTCTTGGGCGTTTCCTGGGTATCCTTAAACCTTTTGGGCGTTTCCCATGCGTTTTTTAACTTCTTGGGCGTTTCCTGAGAATCCTTGGACCTATTGGGAGTTTTCTGGGAATTCTTGGGCCTTTTGGGCGTTTCCTGGGAATTCTTTGACTTCTTGGGCGTTTCCTGGAAAACTTTAGATCTGCTGCGAACTCTTCAAGTTCTTGGGCGTTTCCTGGGAATCCTTGAACCTCTTGGGCGTTTCCCGTGCATTCTTTAACTTCTTGGGCGTTTCCCGAGAATTCTTGGACCTGTTGGGAGTTTTCTGGGAATTCTTGGGCCTATTGGGCGTTTCCTGGGAATTCTTGGACCTATTGGGCGTTTTCTAGGATTCCTTGAACCTCTTGGGAGTTTTCTGAGAATTTTCGGACTTACTGGCAGGGTGTTCCTGCGAATTATTTAACTTCTTGGGCGTTTCCCGGGCATTGTTTAATTTCTTGGGCGTTTCCCGGGCATTGTTTAACTTCTTGGTCGTTTCCCGGGCATTGTTTAATTTCTTGGGGCCTTAAGCGTTTCCTAGAAAACCTTGGACCTGCTGCGAATTCTTTAACTTCTTGGGCGTTTTCTGGGATTCCTTGGACCTCTTGGGCGTTTTCTAGGATTCCTCGGAAATCTTGGTCGTTCTTCAGATTCTCGGGAGTTTCTGGAGAATTTGAATACTTAGGAGTTTTCTATAAATCATAAGAATCACGATACCATTTAAAATTTAAATATTTCGTACCTGGAGGTTAAACTAGACTGTTTTCATTCGATTGTTAATTTCATCGCTAATTAGTAATCAGGATAATAATACAATAAACGTAATGAATAGCTTTGAAATTGCGACGTGTCTCCTATATTTTGCTCATGTTAGAAAGCAGAATAACCACACAATAATCTGTTAGAAATCCCAGATCTGGGTAATTCATGGTTATCGGTGGTTATTAATTAACTTTTGTTCACGTTTTAACGAGGTCGGGTTACCGATGTCTCGGATGACAACGTTTTGGATACAATCCACGCCCTTCGACTCTACAAAATACCAACCAGGAAAACAGCCATGGACACTCAAACGCCGCACGAAAATTCCATAAACAATTTATACTCGAAGACCCACATAGGAAAATTATTTCATAAATATTTATTTTTATAAGTCAAAATTTGCGTTAAAAAAGTGATATTTTGATTTAACATTTAGTCCTTTTCAGGTGGAAAACCTTGGAGTTTGTTTTTTCTAAACAATAAAGAACAAAGAAATCATTTTGTATATAAACCGTTGTAAATTAAAAGATGAGGGAAATGCGACAAAAATGCCATCGATTTTCCTTATTTGTTTTTTAGCTTTTTTAGCTAGGACAAGAGCATTTGCCGTCAACAGTAAGTTATAATTTAATTTTTATCGTGAGCAGGACGCTCTGGGGATCAAGAAAATACAGGTTGTTCATGTTATTAATGTTTCAGTCACATTTTCTTCAGATGAACCGATGGTAGGAAATTTTGAAGATCTGTGCTCGCTAGTTAACAATACCCTGAATTATCAACAGCAAAACGACTGTTTTAAACATCAAGGTACGAAATGTCTAATTTTAAAGACAAGAATGATTTCGTCATTCTATTTGTTTTTAGAAAACACCCAGGAAGATGGAGGATTCACAAGAAACGCCCGACAGGTTGAAGGATTCCCAGGAAACGCCCAAGAGTTCCAAGGATTTCCAGGAAACGTCCAAGGATTAGCAGGAAACGCCCAAGAGTTCCAAGGATTTCCAGGAAACGTCCAAGGATTAGCAGGAAACGCCCAAGAGTTCCAAGGATTTCCAGAAAACGCCCAAGGATTAGCAGGAAACGGCCAAGGATTAGCAGGAAACGCCCAAGAGTTCCAAGGACTACTAGGAAACGTCCAAGGATTAGCAGGAAACGCCCAAGAGTTCCAAGGATTTCCAGGAAACGTCCAAGGATTAGCAGGAAACGCCCAAGAGTTCCAAGGATTAGCAGGAAACGCCCAAGAGTTCCAAGGATTTCCAGAAAACGCCCAAGGATTAGCAGGAAACGCCCAAGAGTTCCAAGGATTTCCAGAAAACGCCCAAGGATTAGCAGGAAACGGCCAGGAATTTCAAGGACTACTAGGAAACGTCCAAGGATTAGCAGGAAGCGCCCAAGAGGTTCAAGGGCTACCAGAAAACGTCCAAGGATTAGCAGGAAACGCCCAAGAGTTCGAAGGATTTCCAGGAAACGCCCAAGAATTAGCAGGAGACGGCCAAGAGTTCCAAGTATTTCCAGGAAATCCCCAAGGATTAGCAGGAAATACACAAGGATTAGCAGGAAATGCCCAAGGATTAGCAGGAAATGCCCAAGAGTTCAAACTATTTCCAGGAAACGCCCAAGAGTTCCAAACATTTCCAGAAAACGTCCAAGAAGCCCAAGTAGGATTCATCAGGAACGCTCGAGAAGTTGAGGGATTCCCAGAAAAAGCTCGAGAAGGCCAAGGATTCTCAGAAAACGCCCAGGAAATCCAAGGATTACCAGGAAACGCCCAAGAGGTCCAAATATTCCCAGGAAACGTCCATGAAGTCCAAGTACCCTCAGAAAACCCCCAAGAAGTCTATGCATTCCCAGGAAACGCCCAAGAAGTCCCACAAAACGCCGAAGAACTCGCACGAACACCAATGTTAAACGAAGAAATCACTAAGATACCAGAAGCTCAAGACGAAGAAGAGGTTTTATTACTAAATGAGCAGCCTAAAGATCATAATCTCGATGTCCTACTAACAGCGTCTCCAGGGCTAGACGACGTCGTTTTGACGGATGAGTCCGCCCCAGAACAGCAGCAACTCACACAAATAGAGCCACAATAAAACGTTTTCTTATTACCTCTTGTGTTACTTAATCCACCATTATCATGCATTCTAAACCACAAAAGAACAATCGCGTAACCTACAGGTGTATGGCCGCGAGTAATACATCAAGTTCAAATTTAAAAGATTTTATTTTTACAATTTTTGTAATGTAGATACAAGGTCTGGAGGGAAAACTCCTTTTTCAGTCACGATTCCAGTAATTAAAGAAGCAGGTGTAACATCGAATGCGGGATTCCAGCATTTGATTCCTTAAAAAGCTATTAAAAAGATTGGATATTGAACAGAAATACCTGGCGCGGCGATTCTGTTTCCTGAAATGTCCGTCATTTCATTTTGAGGACGTTCTTCGATGACAATCTCTTCTCCAGATTTGATCGAAAAGTCGATCGTGCTCAGCGGCGAGCAGACGTAGAAAGGAACCCCGTGATGTCGAGCCAAAACCGCAAGCTGGAATATCGAATTAGGACGGCGGTGGAAAATTGATTCCATACTTGATAAGTTCCGATTTTGTTAGCGGTGTCGCCATTAGCGGCGACTCGATCAGCCCCGACGACGACCGCAGAGATTTTGACTTTTTTGAAGAGAGCGGCGGCCATACTGTCGCAGATCAGCGTGGAAGGTATTTTCTCGTAGACAAGCTCATAGGCCGTCAATCTAGACCCTTGCATGTAAGGCCTCGTCTCCGTACAGTACACCATTTCTGCAAAACCATAATCAAGAACTCGTGGGAGACTTTCGGCTACTAGAAAAAGACTCCGTAGGTCATGAGTTCGATCCTCCCGACCGGCCCAGTATTTTTTCCAGAGGTACTACACTAATAATTAACTGACCTTTAGCCGAGAACGGATTCTCTCTTGTCAAGCAAAGGCCTTATTAATTTTCCCTTACATTTGAATATTTAAAGAATCCTTAGAACTCTGACTTCTCCAAGCTTAAAATAATTATTCTCGCCCCCAGAAAACATTAATATTGCAGATACACTCTGTCCGAAAATAACGTCTTGAATGTAAAATGAGTCTAACCGATCTTTTGAAGTTCGTGTAGGCGTCGAATTACACCGAGAGCAGTCCCGTAGCCGGCGGTTGCTAACGAGCCTGTGTTACAGTGAGTTAGAACGTTTGCAAGCCCATCTCCGGAGGATAAAATCGCATTGGCTCCATGCAATCCAATATTCATATTTGTCGCTATATCTTCTTGTAGCATCAACTCGATTTTTTGTGTTAACCTTCAATCATACCATTAGTTTCTCTTTATGTCCGTTGGAACCCTCACTTGTCTTTGATTTGGTCAATATTCCCTGTGAGGTTTTTCGAATATTCGATAATGTTGTCGGCTTCTTTTGCCATATTGACGGCTGTGGGTCGTGACGTTTTCAGATAGTTTAGTTTATTTGCTATTTCGTTTAAAAATTCGTTGACATTTTCGTGTTTGTTTTTGTTGATTTCAACAGCGAGGCTTAAGCAACCGACAATCGCTATTGCTGGCGCTCCTCTGACCTGAAAAGGAGGAAAACTTTTCTAGTATTCTGTTTATCAGTCATATCTTCAGCACCATCCCTTCTGGTCATCATTGTGTAACTTCCTTCCTTTGCCCAGATCAACCAGGACATCCCCCGCCCAATTGACTTCCTTAGCATTATTACCATCTAAAGGCAGCTCAAGTCTGTTAGCTTGTCAGTTTTCAAAGACCCCATTTCTCATTTGATCATAACAGACGTACATGCTCAGCTCTATCCTAACATCCATCTTCTGACCTTCTATCCATACCCTATAGCCTGCTGCAACTAGTAAGCCCCAAAGACTAAATCCCATGAGGTTAAATCTGAGCTTGTAACCTAAAAAAATTGTACTGACTATGGGGAGGTCATAGAACAGTGCTGCCATCTGTAACTTTTGAGCACAACAACCCCCCCCCTCCCACATCCACCAGCACCGTCAGTTCTACCAACTGCTTTTTCCCCTTTCCACCTAAATATTTGGCCAACCTGAAGACACCTGCGCAGCCCTTATCACGCCATAAGTTCCTCATTGTCTTGAGGCCTTGACAATCAAAAATTAGATAAAAACCTCACCTGCATCAAATTAATCGCTTTCCACGCATCTTCTACACCATTTATCTCCAAATAAACTGACTTCTTTGGCAATAATAACTGATCCAAAATCTCCAGCCTTCCATTTTTATATTTAATCGCTTCCAAAGTCATCCTGAAAACTAATAAAAACAGCACAAAAACGGTTGGCGATAATATTATAATGATAAGAGATAAGATAACTCAAGGACACGTCACGAGTTACGTCATCAACGAACGAGACTACAACAACACAATCACTAAACCTGAACTGATAAAAACAACGAAATCTGTCAAAGTACAATTGTTTCTAGTTTTTCAAAAAATTAAATGCTATTCACAAATTATGGCCGAATCTAATGAAAGCCCCAAACACGAGACGGACGTCGATTTAAGCGTGAGTTTTCTTTATCGATTTTTATGTAGCTTATTTAATGATTTTAGGACTGTTTGCTCAATTATATGAAGATAAGCGTCTCCGAGACTGAAAAAAGGACGACTTCTGCTTTAAATATTCGAGAAAGCTACGTCGTCTATTTGATAGAAACGAGGTATGCAAATGCAACGATGGAAATCATTCATTCATCATTCGTATTGCAGGATTATCCAAAATGGATGGGAGTTGGTGGAACATGGCCTTGGCCAAATTTGGCGGCGATATTCGGAATTTGAGACTCTTCGGCATTATTTGACGACAACCTATCCGTGGGCGGTCATCCCTCCCTTGCCGGAAAAGAAACACACCTTTCCGGTTCATGCGATGACTACAGATTCGATGCGAAGCGACTTTATTGATCGTAGACGAGTCGGGCTAGAAGTAAGATCCTTACAAAAAACACACAATGTTGCAAAAATCCGATGATATCAATGATGATGATATCAACTTCCTAGCCTGAAAAACGCCTGCAATTTGGTGTCCTCCGTTTTCAAAGCTCCCTTGGTAGCATACAGAGATGCCTGTTCAAAGGGATTTAAGATTTATCGAGAAACTTCTACCTAGTTGACTGACCAATTTGTTGGTACAGGCGGTTTAATTGGTTTCTGTAGTTTTGCTTGATTTAGGTGTAACGGCTTGGACAGTTGGGAGGTTTAGGATGTTTAGAGGATTTTGGCGGTTTAAGAGGTTTTGGTGATTTGGGTGGTTTTGGTGATTTGGGTAATTTGGATGGTTTTGGTGATTTGGGTAATTTAGGTGGTTTTGGTGATTTGGGCGGTTTTGGTAATTTGGGTGGTTTTGGTGATTTGGGTAATTTGGGTGGTTTTGGTGATTTGGGCGGTTTTAGTGATTAGGGTAATTTGGGTGGTTTTGGTGATTTGGGCAGGTTTTGGTTATTTGGGTGGGTTTGGTGATTTGGGTGATTTTAGGGGATTTGGTGGTTTTGGTGATTTGGGCGGGTTTTGGTGATTTGGGCGGTTTTGGTGATTAGGTTAATTTGGGTGGTTTTGGTGATTTGGGCAGGTTTTGGTGATTTGGGTGATTTTGGGGGATTAGGTGGTTTTGGTGGTTTGGGTGGTTTTGGTGATTTGGGCGGTTTTGGTGATTTGGGCGGGTTTTGGTGATTTGGGCGGTTTTGGTGATTAGGGTAATTTGGGTGGTTTTGGTGATTTGGGCAGGTTTTGGTGATTTGGGTGGGTTGGGTGATTTTGGGGGATTAGGTGGTTTTGGTGATTTGGGCGGTTTTGGTGATTTGGGCGGGTTTTGGTGATTTGGGCGGTTTTGTTGATTAGGGTAATTTGGGTGGTTTTGGTGATTTGGGCAGGTTTTGGTGATTTGGGTGGGTTTGGTGATTTGGGTGATTTTGGGGGATTAGGTGGTTTTGGTGATTTGGGCGGGTTTTGGTGATTTGGGTAATTTGGGTGGTTTTGGTGATTTGGGCGGTTTTGGCGATTTGGGTAATTTGGGTGGTTTGGGTAATTTGGGTGGTTTTGGTGATTTGCGTAATTTTAGTGATTTGGGCGGTTTTGGTGATTTGGGCGGGTTTCTTGATTTGGGTGGTTTTGGGGAATGTGGTGGTTTTGGTGATTTGGGCAGGTTTTGGTGATTTGGGCGGTTTTGGTGATTTGGGCGGTTTTGGTGATTTGGGCGGTTTTGGTGATTTGGGCAGGTTTTGGTGATTTGGGTGGGTTTGGTGATTTGGGGGATTTTGGGCAGGTTTTGGTGATTTGGGCGGTTTTGGTGATTTGGGCGGTTTTGGTGATTTGGGCAGGTTTTGGTGATTTGGGTGGGTTTGGTGATTTGGGTGATTTTGGGGGATTAGGTGGTTTTGGTGATTTGGGCGGTTTTGGTGATTTGGGCGGGTTTTGGTGATTTGGGCGGTTTTGGTGATTAGGGTAATTTGGGTGGTTTTGGTGATTTGGGCAGGTTTTGGTGATTTGGGCAGGTTTTGGTGATTTGGGTGGGTTTGGTGATTTGGGTGATTTTGGGGGATTAGGTGGTTTTGGTGATTTGGGTAATTTGGGTGGTTTTGGTGATTTGGGCGGTTTTGGTCATTTGGGTGGTTTTGGGGAATTGGGTGGGTTTTGGTGATTTGGGCGGTTTTGGTGATTTGGGTAATTTGGGTGGTTTGGGTAATTTGGGTGGTTTTGGTGATTTGCGTAATTTTTGTGATTTGGGCGGGTTTCTTGATTTGGGTTGTTTTGGGGAATGTGGTGGTTTTGGTGATTTGGGCGGGTTTTGGTGTTTTGGGTGGTTTTGGTGATTTGGGTAATTTTGGTGGTTTTGGTGATTTGGGCGGGTTTTGGTTATATGAACGGTTTTGGTGATTTGGGTGATTTTTGTGATTTGGGTAGTTTTGGTGATTTGGGTGGTTTGGACAGTTTGGGCAGTGTTTGTCTGTTGGACAATTTTCTTTATTTTGGCTGTTCACAATTATTCGTCAAAATGTCCTAAAAATTCACATTTATTTTCTACTATAAAATCGAAATTTTTACTTTTCAGAATTTTCTCCATCGTGTTGCACAACATCCGACGATCTCAAGAGACCAAATGTTTCTCGTATTTCTCCAACAAGAAGAAGGGTGGAGAAACACAATTCGAGATACAGGTTACGTAAGACTTGCCGAAGAAAAAATCATTACATTAAACGCCATAATCCGAACAAAAGAAACGGACCCAGATTTCGAATCCATCCGAAAATACAGCGCAGACGTCCAGGTAAACAATTAACTTCTTCCAAACATCCATCATCCAATTTTCAGTCCGCATTAAGCAGCATACTAAGAATACGATCTCGAATCGCCCTCAAACGTTGCAATATTTACAAATGGAAATCAGAATACGGCAAAATTTTCAGCGAATGGAGCGCCATCGAAAAA
The DNA here is from genome assembly GCA_018703685.1 of Orius laevigatus. Classification (NCBI taxonomy): domain Eukaryota; kingdom Metazoa; phylum Arthropoda; class Insecta; order Hemiptera; family Anthocoridae; genus Orius; species Orius laevigatus. The sequence goes on along the minus strand of JAGWEN010000930.1, from coordinate 15,506 downwards.
GAAATGGGCGACGGACTTCAGGTTTTCCCTCCCAAAACGGTTATTTCTTAATAAAAACAATTTTATTGCAGAAAATGGGACATTTTTTCGATTCTATGTCCTCCGCTGGAGAAACCTTATTAGACGATGAAGAAATCATAATGGACCAATTAAAAGAGTATGAATTTATTTAAATTTTTCCTTTTTAATATAACTTTTTGTAGATATTTATATTTTGCTTCTTCATTGTCAGACGTGTGCAATAAACGGGCGATGATTCAGTTAGAAATTGAAAGGTTGCATGATTTAATTCAGGCCAAAACATTAGAAAAAGAAAGAATAGTTCAAGGTAACATTTATTATTCCAAAATGACCTGTCTTTTGCACTATTTTATAGGAAAACATGGAATAATGAGTCGCATTCTCGGCTCACCGGAGACCGAAGATAAAGAACAAAAGCTGGCTCAGATCGACCGAAAAATTGAGACAACTCGCGAGAAAATCGCAAACGCTGAAGTTTCATTAGAGTTCGTTTTGTTTTATTTTTCTTTTAAATTATTTCATTCTTTATAGAGACTTCAAAGCTAAAGCACTCCAGGATATCGAAAGCTTTAAAAAGACGAAAGAAAAAGATCTGAAAGAAACCCTAGAAGCCTACATCAAACACGAAATCAAAATGGCAAAAAAGGTTCTCTTAATAATTCTCAATTTTTTTGTTCTAATTATGTTTTAGGGCGTTCAAGTATGGAAAAACATTCAAAACTGCATTGATAGTATTCCTACATCATGAATTTTTTTCTCCCTATTATACCAATTTGCATTTTTGTTTTCATTTTTTATTAAAATATCATATTGTTGTTTTTGTTTTATTTTCTCCAGGGGGATAATACATGCACATTGTGGAGGGGGAAAGGATCAAGTTCTCACACAGGAAGGAATGGGAGAAACACGAGGAGAAATAGCTCCCTTTCCTTTGGAAATCAGCTAAAATAAACACATACTGGGAAAAGTATTGGTCCTGGAGCTTGCCCAGAGACACGAACTTTCTCAAAGGTCTACAGATTTCGGGGGATCCATAAATTTCACCCAAACACATTATAATTATTTAATTAGTCAATTAATTAATTTATAGAATAAAATTTTTTTCAGTCATAACTTGAATTTGGTGATAATTTTGTGAAAATGGGACTAATTTCACTTAAACACATTATAATTACCTAATTTGTTAATTAAATAATTAATTTAAAAATAAAATTTCAATCATAACTTGAATTTGGTGATAATTTTATGAAAATGGGACTAATTTCACTCAAACACAATATAATTACCTAATTTGTTAATTAGGTAATTAATTAATTAAAAAAAAAAAAATTTTCCAATCATAACTTGAATTTGGTGATAATTTTATGAAAATGGGACTAATTTCACTCAAGCACATTATAATTACCTAATTAGTTAATTAGTTAATTAATTAATTAATTTTTGAGATTTTTTTTTTTCAATCATAACTTGAATTTGGTGATAATTTTATGAAAATGGGACTAATTTCACTCAAGCACATTATAATTACCTAATTAGTTAATTAATTAATTTTTGAGAATTTTTTTTTTTCAATCATAACTTGAATTTGGTGATAATTTTATGAAAATGGGACTAATTTCACTCAAACTCAATATAATTACCTAATTAGTTAATTAATTAATTAATTAATTTTTGAGAAAAATTTTTTTGCAATCATAACTTGAATTTGGTGATAATTTTATGAAAATGGGAAAATTAAGTTAATCAGTCATAATTACCTAATTACATAATTAATTAACTAATTAGTTAATGAAATTTAATCGGGATCACTTGAAGATCATTTGGTTAAAATTTGGTGAAGATCGGACCGGTAGAAAGCCCGTAGCACATTTTTGCAAACTTTAGACAAACATATCTCAGCCATTTTGTCGAATTTCAAAAATCGCTCTCGTCACTTTCAAGATAACCACGAAAGGAAGATCGTGTGAAAATTTCGTGAAAATCGGATGAAAATTGTGGCCGTGAAGTGTTCCGGAAAAAAAGGCGACGGACGGCCTGCACCACAGACAATGTCCGACAAAGATCAAAAGTCAGTTTGACCCTAGGGGGTCTGGAAGACCCTTCCCCAAAAACCCGAATCCGACGGTATTACAAAAACTTCTCTTTGAGAAAGTTAAAATGAAGACGAAATCCTTCTCAACCACAGCATGTTATCGGAGGCCTTTCCCCGGAGTTGGGACTGGGCTTGGGAGTTTTGAGAGTCCCCTCCTTCTAAGAAACTCACTCGTTTTGCTTGGTAGAAAATCATTTTATTAAAGACATGAAATTTACATTTTTTGAGATGATGGCTGCTTGTTTAAATTTTGAGGAGCGTTGATGCATCCGACAGCTGGGCACGCATCTTGTAAACCGTTGCGTCTCTTGCAGTTGCACAAACGTTGCGTTTTGATCGCCAAAACTCCTGAAGATTGGCTACTGAAAGATTTGATAGATTGATTGTCCGATTGGTCGATGAATTGATTTTGAGGAGGGAAATCGTTGGTTTTTATGGGAGCTGGTTCCGGGACGGGGATCGGTTGTGCTGGCGGTTCTGCATTACATCGCATTTGAGAAGCGGTCCGACGGGCATTGGTGCATGAAACCGTACTCGGGCTTTTTTTGACGTTTTGCGTAGTTGTGACGCTCCTTCCGCTTCTTCCGGAGACAACCGAGGTCGTACTGGGGACCTTTTGGGCCAAATGGTCGCCGCTTTCGGGGTTCTTAGTGCATGAAATCGCACTTGGAGAATTCTTCATTTCTGGGTTCAATGGGACTTCTTCTTTTTTGCTCACGCAAGAAATTGCGCTCGCGCTTTTTTGGACGTTCGGGGCATCACCTGCATGCAAATCTGTTTTCATTACAGGAGCGCTTGCTTCCACTGCTACTTCAGGAACGGGCGCTTGACTTTCTGTTTCGGCCATTTTTTTTACTTTATTTTATAATTAAGAAGAATTTAAAAAATTTTGAAATAAAAGTTTAGTAAGTTTTTAACAGATGTAAAAATTATCATAAAATCTCATGTGTTCAGTGTTACCAACTTACATAAGTTAACTAACATAACCCAATATTACCAACATTACACTGATTACCATATTACCTCTTACTACTCTATTACCTCCACTGATCCCTCCCCCATTACCATAATTTCTACTTACTACCCAAACTACACCATTACCTCTTATTACTCTGTTACCACCATTACTCTGATTACCCCATTACCCTATTTTTAATTACTATACTAACTTATTACCTCTCATTACTCTATTACGCTTATTACCCCTATATCACCCTTAATTTCTTTTTCCTACCTTAACTACCCCATTACCTCATATTATACTATTACCACTACAATGCTGATTACCATGTAACCCAATTTTGCACTACACTAACCTCATTACCTTATTATTCTATTGCCCTGATTACCTCTATTACCATAATTTGTTTTCCTACCCTAACAACCCATTAGCTCATATTATTCTATTGCCACTGTCACGCTGATTACCCTTTTATCCTATCTTTTCCTTCTTTAACTACCTCATTACCTCTTATTACTCCATTACTTCTGTGGCGGCTCTGATTACCACCATTACTTACCTTTTACTACCCTTACTTCATCATTATTTCTTACTACTCTAGTACCACCACTAGCCTATTTTTCCTACTCTAACTGCCTCATTACCTCTTATTACTCTATTACCACCATTAATCTGATTACCCCCATTACCCTATTTTACTACAATAACTACCTTATTAGGTACCTCTTATTACATAGTACTCTATTACCACCATTATTCTGATTACCTCCATTACCCTATTTTACTACAATAACTACCTTATTACCTCTTATTACATAGTACTCTATTACCACTATTACTCTGATTACCCCCATTACCTGTTTTACCAGAACCGATTAAATCAGGGTCATTTTTTACCCTTTGACCCCTTTTTAAATTCATTCAACTAGAGCGTAATACAAACTTTCTCCGTTTTACTATTGACATGAGAATTCCTAATAAATTATGCTAAACCTTTAATACCTTAATGTCTTGATGGTTTAGCATTAGCGGCCCCTTGAAAAACCATCAAAACACGCAAGTCTTGACGGTTTAAAGTGGCCTTTTGACCTTGACTATTCAGTGAAGTCAAGAGCCAAACGTCTCTACGATTACTCACGCTGTATTATACAATTTTCCCTTTTAAAAATTACAAGGGTTTTCAAGATCAATAGTTTTCTCCACAATCGTCATGACCTTGACCTAAGATAATAATTTCATGGGTTCTAATATTAGGGAGGTACGTACAAAATAAAATTAGGTCTAAAAACAGATTGAGGGCGAAAACCTTTCGGAAATTGGTTTTAAAAAAAGATAAACATGAAAAACGGCCGGAATGAATGTTTGATAGATTTCCGAAGTGGGTCGATATCGTTTTTGAGTTCAGTTAGCGCGCATGTAGGCATCGATTTCCGTTCAAATTCCCCATTCGTGAGACCATCAATCCGATGTTAGATCGCCATTTGAATTGTCTCGGGGTAAAAAAGTAATAAAAATCGGAAATATAAGAGCATAAGGTAAATAAATGGTCGATTTAATGTTCATTGATTGGCAAATGGCATCCACTTTTGAAAAATGCACAGAACGCACTTCCACCAGACGTAAAAAAAAAGAAATATTATTTTCAAAAATAATTTTAAAATTGTATCCTGGCGTTTTTGATCGATTTTTTTACAAAATATGAGATTCGCTAAAAATAAATAATTTAAAAAAAATTCAGCTTTTAAATACCTAACTTGAAAAATATCGACGTTTAAAAAAGACCTTATGACGTTTTCCCCCTTAAGGTTTCGAATATATCTTTTAAAATTATCTATGTCAAGAACGTTGATTTTTTTTTAAATTTTAAAATGGAGTCGTGGAACCTCTAAGTAAGTTAAACAATAATGCTTTATTTAATGAACGATTAGGACCCCAATCGATTCAGCGTCCAAAATTACCCGCTTGAAATACGATACCTTCCATGAATATTTAACAAAATGTTAACCAATGAAAAACAAGGATTCCAACTAATGATAAATGGAAAGTAATGAATAACGAAAGTAATGAACCAGTCGAAAGCTGAAATTGCGTCGATTGCATATTTATATTTTATTTTTTAATTAATAATACCTAGTAATCATCAGGAAAAACAATTACGGGTCAAATATTAAATCGCACTTATTTTGCCCTAAATAATACGTTATAAGGGAATGTAAAATCTCTTCGCCTGAGTCACAAATACAATGTGAGACTTCTCGAACTCCATGGCTCGCAAATGTCAAATTGGAAGGTTCAAAATGACCCTTGGACGAAGATAGTATGAGATTTTGATTGGAAGTATTGGAGTTAACGTGGGTAATCAAAATGGAAATATGAGTAATTAAATGGTATTGGTGGTAAATTACCACTGGTAATCATTGGAATAGTGGTAATCAGTCTCAGTAATGGTGGCAATAATTATGGGTATCGGTAGCAGTAGTAGACGGATGTTGGTGGTAATAAATATGTAATGGCATTGCTGTTAATTAATACGCTTATTGGCGGTAATCGATACGGGTATTAATGGAAATAACGCCAATCAGATCGATTACCACCATATCTATCGATTACCACCAACATCCGTCGATTACCACCAATATCCGCCGATTACCACTAATACCCGATCGATTACCACCAATACCCTTATCGATTACCACCAATACCCGTATCGATTACCACCAATACCCGTATCGATTACCACCAACACCCGTATCGATTACCACCAATACCCGTATCGATTACCACCAATACCCGTATCGATTACCACCAATACCCGTATCGATTACCACCAATACCCTATATAATACACCAATATCCGTCGATTACCACTAATACCCGTATCAATTACCACTAATACCCGTATCAATTACCAGCAATACCTATATCGATTGCCACCAATCCGTATCTATTACCGCCCATACCACATTGATTACTAACATTACCAACAATACTCATATTGATTACCAAATATACCCACATATGTACCTACCACCAATACCGAGATTGATTGCCAATAATACCCCTAATCCATATTGATTACCAGCAATTCCAGTATCGATTACTCGAATTTCCATATCGATTACCACCATCGCACAGATTGATTACTATGGACAAATACCCATATTAATTGGTGGCAGTCCATACGAAGGAGTGGTGGTAATGAAAAAGGCTCTACATTTTTGGAATTTGATTGATCCAAATGCTTTTATTTCCTGTGTAAGCCGTAAAATGATGATTGTAATTTGATAAAAAAGTCATGCGATCACACTGGAGCTATAATTGGAAATAATGAACAAAATTTAAATAAACAAAAAAAACAACTTCCCTTTTTACAAAATTATCCATTGATTTTTTACTTTCCTATTTATAAACGATTTGTTCATAAGCAAAGTGTTATCGACGTACCTTGTTTGGCGGTTCGATAACCCGATGAATATTTATATAGGAAAAGCAACTTCTACTTTTCGCTATCCGGAAAAGGTTTTATAGCGAGCATATTAGGTTAATGGCCCATTATGTAACTTGAGATAAAAAGAGATGTGTAATTTGTGTCGTTTTAAAGTTTTAAATTCAAGGTCTTAACACTAAAAGCGAGAATTCGTTTGCGTTTTAGGATTCGGACGGGATATGAAAGAGCAACAGGTTTCCGTCAATTATAAGCGTATGCTTAAAACTGCCGTCTACTTTTTGGTTCTCGCATTTTTCGTGAGGGTTCTCATCCGACTCATAAGCGCCTGCTTTTCTCTCCCTTCTCTTCTCAGGAACGAAAACTCAGAAGGAAAGAAACAAAAGTGACTCAAAGTGCATTCTATTGTCGACTCATTCATGATGTTTTATCGAATTTTAAAATGGTGACATGGTGTCCATCATTGAAGACCTAGTTAAGTAAGTAAACAAAATTTTTATCACCTTTGGGAGCAGACTGTTTGGAACCTATTTAGCACGTTATCGAGGCCATATCTCAAGTTAAACACTTTCACATCGAGAAAAAATTAGGGTGGACTTTGACCCTTCATCATCAAATTAGTCCTGAGAAGTTTCAATGGTTGGGGATGGTTAGGATTTTCCAACTAGTTATTACTCACCAAAAAGAATAAGGTTCCTAACCAGTTTAGTGACGTAATAACTCCCCCCCCCCTTCTGACCATAGCAGCTTTGGCATTTGCTGACTGCTGACCACTCTCCTCTACCCACCCCTGGGCTCTCTACCACCAATTTTCTATCAACTCCACTGTCCCCTTCTGCTCTCCCTACCTAGAAGGTCCCAAATTTCTTGACTGCAACGCCATCTCCCCCTGACTTTTCTCAAACTACATCATCTTGCCCTTCAGTCCAACGAGGACAATTGACGACAATGGCTTTGAGGCAACGTCAGGGCGGGCCAGTGTCCCCAAGGAAGTACCCTATTGGTCTCCAAGGTTTTGACAACCACTAGAGTAGAAACTGCTGTACAAAAATGTCAGGGACTACATTCTAGTCGTTTTCCAGAAAGTCACTGGAGTATTTTTCCTCGTTTATAGTTGCGTGGAAATCGAGGACGAGCGTGAAATGGAAATCGACCGAGACATTACCACCATTTTTAATGTATATTTGATGCATTTAGGTAAACAGGAAGTTATGTATAAATTGAAATGTCTTGCATGACGCTGAAGAAGCGTCGGGGTTGAAGGCGGTCGTCCGGGGGAGGTAGAAGATCGATATAACGATTCGGTGGGCGGTTGCAACCTTTTTAACCCCAGACGCAACGGAGAAGGCACGAAAGCGTGCTCTCCGTGTATCGCAGTAAGGCTCAATATGTGATTTTGAGAAGATATGAATAGCAACATCCATGAAATTAGATTCTTCGGTTAGGCCCCACGTTAGTAGGCCTAGCGTTCATGAATGCTGGTATGTCTTGATTTTTTCTGCAGCACAATAGAATTTCTGTAAAGCATGTTTTTGTGATGATCTTGTCTGGCTTTTAGGGGCGTCGAGGAGAACGGACGTTGCCCGAAAGCGACGACTCGACGTAAGCAAGACGTCTCGGTCATTTTCGCCGGAGTTGCTGTCGCCTCGAGCTGCCAAGTCGTCCTACCCATATTCGGTGCCTTATTTCTCATCGTCGGACTCGTCCTGACAAGTAAAAAAACAATTTCGGTTACTCCCATTATTTGGCACGCTACAAGAAAGCCTTGAAGCACAAAAGAAAATTTCATTTGCATAATCGATCTCTTTTTTCAAGGTCTTAAAAATAATTTACGATTTTCCAGTCGCTTCGTATAGAGGACCTGAAAGCGATGAAGATGCTGAATCATACGCTGATAGACTCAATCTTACCAGTCATCTTCGCATCTTAGGACCAATATGTTTGGTCATTGGAGTTTGCATGTTTATAGCTGGAATAGCATTGTGCCTCCTTGCTAGACGAAACAAGCACAACAATATTACATTCCATTGTCCCATACATGGCGATTTCTATCCAATTTCGGGAAGTCATAATATACTTCGTATGTTGCTTTTGAAATTTGGATTATTAATGTTCTTTTAGCTTTGAAGAAGAGGAGTTCGATAGTTTGCGGACAAAAGACGGACAGCGGCGATAGCTTTCCGACTCCTCAATGTCCGCACAGCAACAGGAGCTCGCTCATCAGCACCGGACCTCCTCCACAGCCGTCACCTCTACCGCCAGTCAACACCAATCATATAAGGTACCTTCAGCACATTGAGTCCTATCTAATTTTTTTTCGCAGCGGGTTTTTGACTCCTATGACGCAAACGACTGGCGAAAACAGCGGTTCGACTCAATCGCTCGCGATCAGCTATGACGTCGCGAGCTTCCCGCATTCGAGAAGCACAACGCCGACTGGAGACATCGAAATGAAAACTCGGCCCGGTTCCAAATCTCCGGAGAGGAAAACGTCTCTAGCCTAAGCGAATTCAATCATCGATTCCAGTGCATTTGTGTTTTGTTGACATTCTTTTCCTATTCCATGAAAAATATTCATTGTGTTAGCAGTTTTCTCGACAAGGGAGAGCCCAAAGCGCGGGTCTTTCCGTATTTCCCTTTACATTTCGGCAATACCAATAGATAGGCCCCCGCCACTCTGTGTCACTCAACACTCCCCTTATATACTCCCTTTGCTGCTATCCAAATCAAAAGATATTAAACTCTCCTTCTCATCATAGATGGAATCGAACCCAAGGCCCCAGTGAAGGAGATTCCCTACATAAAACATTCAATGCGACACGATGACTGCACCTTTAAATGCTCTTCACTTCCCAATTTTTGACCGATTTATTTATATCATTAACCAGAGCTTTCTAACGGTATAGAAATCAAAAGTGGAAGTTAGGTATGGACTTTTAAATTTTCAATCATTGAATGTGTTAATGAACTTGTCGTCAAGAACTCGGGATTGCTGAAGCCCTTCCCTCTTCAAAACTAACTTTCTACAGAGAGTGGCCCAAACCCTTCAACTCGAGAGGTTTTTTTTTTTTTTTTCTTGATAAGGACAAAATTATAATTTTATTTAGCTCTCTCATTAAACTGATTACGTATCGTACTCTGTCTTTTAGGTAGATTTCTTTCAGAAAATCTACCTATTGCAATGGGGGCAGTAGTCTCAGATTCAAAAATTTTTGTGATAGGTTTTCATTTCAGACCCCCTGGACCCCCAAACCACCCTCAACTCAAAAGTTTATATATATATATATATATGTATGTATATATGTATATATTCGCACGATAACTTGAGTAATTTTTACTTGACCAACATGAAATTCGGTATTTAGGGCTTTTAAACTAATAGAATTTATGAGTTCGTTAACGGCTGAAATCGGACCAGCGGTTTTGGTACTTTACTTAGGGCCTAACCTGCGAATCTCGCAAACCGTTCATCCAATCGCTTTCAAACTTAAAAGTGATGTTATGGGGATGGCTAAGAAAGATTTAAAGTTGGTTTGGATCAGCTGGGCGCAATAGATTTGAACCTAGGTAAAAAAGAAATTTTTTGAATTTTTACCGGGAAAACAGATGATTTTTTTTTCTTCGAATTATAGAAAGTTCTAGATCTAAACATCTGAAAGAAATCTACCTCTTTAGTCCTGCTGCCGCGGGACTCATTTTTTTTAATGTTTTAATTTCTCTTTGATCTAGACTTTCCTTTTGTATAGTTAGAGATTATTTTTTTGATATGCACCCTAAAAAGATGCTAGTTTAATCTATTTTGATAGACACAGGAGGTTATATGAGGTTATACAAACAGTGATTTCCACCTTTTTATCCCTGTAAATAATGACAATAGGCAATAAAAATTTAATAAAATTCAAAATTTAACTCTCCTGTATTTTTGAGAAAATCCCAACCTCATGGATTAAAAAAAAAGTCTCTTTTTGTCGGGCTGCAGACTCAAATGTAAATTTTTTAATTGTCTAGTCTAGGCTCACTGCTTTTTTCAACTTGATAAGTTTATTTTGTTGTATTTTGGCTTTTGAATGAATGTTCAACCGAGTTATTTGCTTTCAAAATTGAGGCAAAATAACTCCTCGTCCTCTTTAGCCCCTAAAGATTTTTTTGTATAAAAATAAAATTAATTCTTAAATCGATTTATTTTGTCAAGGCTACTGGGTGCTAATGACAGATAATGGTGTATTTTTTCATTTAACGGTTCCAATCGATTCTAAGAAACTGTATTTTATTAGGTACATTTTTTTTATTTTTTATAATTTGGCCGAAAGCTAGCGAAGCCGTGTGAAGTGCTAAGTTTTTGCGGATTTTGAAATTTGCTGAATATTTCAAGTTTTGTGTCCTTTTTGGGTAAAGTTCACATTCAATTCTTTCCTTGCCTAAAAGTGTCCTTAATAAATCGTAAAAAACAAAAAAAACGACTGTTTCATATCCATTCCTTGGAGACTTCACAGGCAAATACCTATTTAGGATCGAGATTTTCGATTTCGTATAATTTTAGGTAGATTTCTTTCAGAAAATCTACCTATTGCAATGGGGGCAGTAGTCTCAGATTCAAAAATTTTTGTGATAGGTTTTCATTTCAGACCCCCTGGACCCCCAAACCACCCTCAACTCAAAAGTTTATATATATATATATATATGTATGTAAAATTATCACGTGTTCTATTTTATTTTCGAATTTCGATCATATGTTCTCAAAATTACTCTTCAGTCTAGAAAAAGTCTCTGGACGATGAACATATAATTTAATTCTTCTTATGTTTTTCAAAGAATAAAATTATTTCTTAAAGATCTTTAGAAATTAAATTATAAGATCTTGATCCCAGAGACGAAGATGGATTTTCTACACATAAGAATTTCGAAAATTGGTGAGTCAAATTTTCATGTTCAAGCTTTATCGCTCGACAAACTTGTTTGGTATTTGATACCACAAGAGAAATTGGATTTGGACAATCACAAGATCCTAAAGACGAAAAAACCCATCATTAACGCAAAGAAGGCTATAAATAAGATCAATGGATTTCGCACGATTGCTCTTAAAATTGACGAAAATCTTAAAAAGGAATATTTCGATGATGACGGAAACATCTGTTTTGAAGAATTTCCGTTAGAAGAGCTAATTGATGATTTTAAATCGAATCAATCGCCACGTTCACTTGAAATTTCTCCATCTGAACCGGAAGATGATAAAATAAAACTTCACAATGTGGAAAAGAAATTCATTTTAAAAAAATTTGAAAAAACATATGATGCTTTGGAGTGGTTTCAATCTTTTGAAAGCGAATGCGAGCGATTTCAAATTCGAAACGACAAGTTCAAAATCGAAGCATTAAGATTTTTTTTGGAGGGTCCAGCTGAAAATTGGTATGACGCGAACATAAGGAAAATTGGATTGACAGCAAAATGGGCCGATTGGAAAGACTCCTTTTTGAACGTTTTTGTGGACAAAGGATGGACAATAATAAAAAAAGCATTTTCATTCAAGTACTTAGGTGGATCCATAGTTGAATACGTGCTGGCGAAAGAAAAACTTTGTCTTGAAGCCGAACCGCATGGAACTGAGTTTTCTCGCATTAATCTCATCGTTTATGGATTGCCCGACGAAATTCAGGAAAGACTCGATCGAGAAAAAGTGACTTCGATGGCTTTGCTCTTTGAGGAAGTCAGAAAACTCGAATTTGGTTTTTCAAAGAAACGGTCGTCTTTTTCGCCCAAGAGATCGAACGGAAAAGAATCGGAAAAGAAAGATCGCAAACCGTGTCCCTTTTGTGCAGCATTGGGATATCCAAATCGTTTTCACCAAGAAAACGAATGCCGACAGAAGAACAAGGCGAAAACTACGAATTCTTTAAACTAAATATCCGGGCGAAATCAGATCCACTGATAAAAGTTAGAGCAACCATTGACGACACACTGCAAGTCGACGCAATTTACGACACAGGTTCGAATGTCACTTTAGTTAATCAACGGGTTGCGGATAAACTTATGTTGCCGTTGATCAATGAAAAAGGTGCATTAAAGACCATCAGTGGAACTAATTTCTCTTCTGCCCGGGCTAATATAAAAATTAAAATTGGAAATATTCAGGATTTTGTTTCGTGTTTCGTAATTGATAATGAAAATTTTTGTTACGACATGCTTCTTGGAATTGATAGTATAAAAACTTTTAGACTAGTTCAAGATGAAAATTTAAAAATTCATCAGATTTTGCGATCCGAAATGGATCAGATTGATGTTTTGCGTTCCGAAATGGATCCGATTGATGCTTCGCGGTCCGATATGGATCAGATTGATGTTTTGCGTTCCGAAATGGATCAGATTGTTGCTTCGCGGTCCGATATGGATCAGATTGATGTTTTGCGTTCCGAAATGGATCAGATTGTTGCTTCGCGGTCCGATATGGATCAGATTAATGTTTTGCGTTCCGAAATGGATCAGATCGAGGTTTTGCGTTCCAGTACTAGGGATCATAATTCGACTCAATACGAGTTAGAAGATGCAATTGAAGTCAATTTCAATAAGAATCTATATATTCAAGATTTTGAGATTAAGTTAGACCATGTCGATTCGGAAGAAAGAAAGCAACAGATTTGGAGGTTAGTTGGGCTATATAGTCATATTTTCGCCAAAGACAAATTTGACATTGGTAGAGTGAAATCGAAAGAGGCTGAGATTAAACTATTAAAAGATGAGTATGTCACATCGCGTGCGTATAAAACTTCTATTCCTGACGATGAGGAAATTAGAAATCAGATAAAAGCTTTGTTAGAGCACAAGATTATTGAAGAATCAGAATCTCCTTTTGCGTCTCCCGTTACTTTGGCATATAAAAAAGAAGAAAAAAAGAAGTCTCGTTTATGCATCGATTTCCGAAAATTGAACAAATTGGTAGTCCCTGAATGTTTTCCGTTTCCAACAATTCAGGAAGTGATCGACAAAGTAGTGAACTGCGAATATTTCACCGTTTTGGACATTAACTCGGCGTTTTGGTGTATCACTCTAAAAGCTGAAGATCAAGAAAAAACTTCTTTTATAACAAAATACGGAAAGTTCAAATTTAAAGTTTTACCTTTTGGCTTAAAGAACGCTCCTGCTATTTTTCAGAGAATACTATCGAACATAATAAGACGGAACGATTTGGACGAATTTTGTATTAATTATATCGACGACATTTTAATTTTCTCTCAAACTTGGGAAGAACATATTCAACACATCGAAAAGTTTTTAAAAATTATTCAAGAAGAAGGATTCAAATTAAAATTAGTTAAGTGTTTGTTTGGTGCAAAATCTGTGAAATATTTAGGACATACCATTTCAAAAAACCGCGTTTCACCGTCTCAAGATAATTTAGCTTCAATCCGAAGACTCAAAAGTCCTACTGACAAGTCTGGAGTCAGGAGTATTTTAGGTTCGATTAATTTTTTTCTAAAATATGTTGACAACAGTGCAGTAAAACTTGAACCTCTTCATCGTTTGCTCAGAAAAGGGGTACCCTTTCAATGGACAGATGAATGCGAACGGACACTCGAATTGATAAAAGATCATTTATGTTCTGTTCCGATTCTCGCCATATATGATATTAACAAGCCCGTATTCATAGAGACCGACGCAAGCTTTCAAGGTATCGGAGCTGCGCTGAAACAACCTCAAGACGACGGAATTCTACATCCAGTAGCATACTACTCAAGAAAGCTTTCGGAAAAAGAAAAACGCTTTGATATCATCCATTTAGAATGCAAGGCAATCAAAGAGGCCATTAAATACTGGCAGTATTATTTGATTGGTCGTAAGTTTACAGTTTGCAGTGATCACAAGCCGTTAGAAAATTTAAGATCAAAAGCAAGAACTGATGAAATCCTCGGTGATTTGATTTTTTATTTATCACAGTTCAATTTTAACATCATCTACAAACAAGGAAAGGACAATATCCTTGCTGACCTATTATCGAGAAATCCTGTCCTTGAATACTTTGAAAACGAGGATGCTATTGATGTCGTGAATCTGATAGATTATTCTGAGATTTTAAAAGATCAGACTGATCATATATCTGAGCTAAAATCTGCAAAACAGATCCAATACAAACAAGGGCTCATTCTCAAAAAGTTAAGAACAAAATCAAGAATTTTCGTTTCTCCTGAGTTCGGCAACAAAATTATCGAAACTGTTCACAAAAGTTATGGTCACATAGGAAAATCCCAAATGATCGCTACTATAACACCGCATTTTTACTTCAAGAACCTTTATAAAGCTGTTGATGATTTTTGTAAAAAGTGTAACATTTGCATCGAGAACAAAGTCCGCCGGAGTCGAGCTATTGGTTTACTTTCCCAATTTGGGCCTGCTGTAAGCCCCTTCCAAATTATGTCGCTCGATAGCGTTGGAGGTTTCGCAGGAAACAGATCGCCCAAACGGTATATGCATATTTTGGTGGATCACTTCACAAGATATGCGTGGATATCGACTTCGAAAGGCCAAACCGCTCAGGATTTCATTAATCTTATGGATCCTATTATAAAAAAGAATAATATTGCGATTCTTTTGGCAGACCAGTACACTGGTATTAATTCAAATGATTTCAAAAATTATTTGGCGAAGAATGGGATACAGATTGTTTTCACATGCATCGATCATCCGGAATCGAATGGACTCAACGAACGGTTAAATCAAACTTTAGTAAACCGTCTCCGATGCAAAATGAATGAAAATAATAATCGAGCTTGGTCGAGTTTAGCTCAAGAATGTGTGAATGAGTACAACAACACCATTCACAGCTCAACAAAATTCACACCGGCTTATTTAATGCACGGCACAACAACATCAATATCTCCGCTTCAAGAACCTATTTCGACAACTTTGAATGAAGATAGAAGAACTGCTTTTCAAAATTCAAGACGAAATTTCGCCTATAACAAAAACCGTATTGATAGAGTTCGGAAAGTTTATCA